>CBVK0101020187.1:0-10170 GCA_900067695.1 Picea abies
TTATTTCTCCATCTGGTTCCTTGTTTGTGCCTGACTATAGTCTACGGGAACATATAGACTACTAAGTCACTCCCTGCTGGCCTAATCTTGGGGATGGGACATCACACAAACAAGAAGGTAATGATATTCTTATTGTAAGTCTATATGTTGATGACTTATTATATATGGGTAGTAGTTCTAAGATGAAGGAGTCTATATGTTGATGACTTATTATATATGGGTATTAGTTCTAAGATGAAGGATGAATTCAAAATTGCTATGATGAATGAATTTGAGATGAAAGATTTGGGTTTCATGCAATATTTTATGGGTATGGAGGTTTATCAAAATGAGGATGAAATTTTCATTTGTCAAACAAAGTATGCAAAAGATATGTTGAAGAAATTTGATATGGTAGATTGTAAACCAACCTCCACTCCAAGTGCTCATGGAATTGTGTTGTGTAGAGATGGTGGTGTTGAAATAGTTGATGAGGCAACATACATAAGTATTGTTGGAAGTTTGATGTTTCTAACCCACAAAAGACCTGATATTGCTTATTTAGTTTCTCTTGTTTCAAGATACATGACATATATTGCTTATTTAGTTTCTCTTGTTTCAAGATACATGACATATATTGCTTATTCAATTTCTCTTGTTTCAAGATACATGACATAGCCATCTGAAATACATATGAAGGAAGCTAAGAGGATTTTGAGGTATGTGAGAGGAACTCTAAATTTTGGTATTCATTACTACACTTCTAAAAGGTTTAATCTTATTGAATTTAATGATTCTGATTTGGGAGGTAATTTGGATGACCAAAAGTCTATTGTTTCTCTTTTGGTTCGGGTTTGATTACTTGGAGCTCAAAGAAGCAAAGTATAGTTTCACTTTCATCCACAGAAGCAAGTTTGCATTCACCTTACTTAGAGAAGTACTAGAAGAAATTGGAGAGAAACAAATTCATCCTATAGTGATATTTTGTGATAACACTAGTGCCATCAAATTGGACCAAAACATTTTGATTTAAAGTATCATTTCATTAAAGATTTGGTGCAAAAGAAGGAAGTAAGGTCTGAAGTAGAGCTAAGGTCTTAGCATCAAGGGGGAGTATGTTGGTAATTGATGCACTCTTCTCAATCATTTGACATGATGCAATCTATTTGCAGTTTTCTTTTCTGTTGGTTAGTGTTCAGATATAGATTGTTTAACTAAATAATGCATGCAAAATGCATAAGTAGTGTTCTAAAATAAATTGTTGTAAGGGTTCAATCAGGAGCAACTAATAATTTCTTCTTTCTTTATGCATGAATTGTAAACCTGATTCTATGATATTGTGATTTAATTGTTTGCTGTATTGTTATGCTATTCTAATTGAATGATTATCTAATCCAGAAATAGACATGCATAGATCTTTCATAATATTTTCCTCAAGCACACAATTCCTCATTAACATCATAACATCATTTAAAGGTTGAGAGGGAACACTATTGTTGTTCCAACATCATTTAGAGCTTTTCAATAACTTTATTTATTGTTGTAATTTATATTCCCGCAACTTCACCCATATAGTTCTTGTCTAGCCCTTCATAATCCAACATTCTTCTCCTTCATTCGGTGGTTATTGTCCAGCCCTTCTTAATTTGACATTCTTCTCATGCATCCAACGAGACTCGTGTTCTTCTCCTAAGAAACTTTCTTACATTGATGAGTACAGGGATTTGTCCCTATAAAAGTATCTTAACCTGTTTGCAATAGATGTCAAAACACGTACTCCCCGTTGATGTGCCTCACAAATGTATTTTTCAAGTTTGCAGCATTATTCTCATGCATTCAACCAATGTCATGTTCTTATCAAACCACTGGAGAGCCTCACAATTTTCTGTGCACCATCTTGAACTTGATTGAATTACACATTATGGATTGCAGTCCCTTCAATAAGAACTTTCTAATCAGAAAACATTATATTACAAAACGGGAAGAACAGAAATGCATAATTTTTGATAAATCCCGAAAGATTTACATATCTGCTGAAAAAATTGGCTTACACAAAATCCAGTCTTAGAACTGCATACACTTGACGTGCACACAGATAACTGATCAAATACATTATTAAGGTATACTAAATAAATATCTTGAATAGCATCTTAGAAGAAAGATTTAATGGTTCCAGTAGTTGCAGTTAGTGCGAACTTCTCCTTCATCTCCAGTCAGGACTTGGACGTTTCCTAAGTTCACCATTGACACACTGAATTGCTGGTAGAACAATTCTGGATTAGATGCAAGCGTGTTAATCAGAAATTGTGTTCTATCGTCGCTGTAAAGAAGTTGGTCTGTAACAAATGGCCCTTTTTTACTCTGCAGATTTTCGTAGTAGACAGCATCCAAAACATTCGGAGTTGTGGGATCTAAGCTCACTAAATTTGATCCCCAATTACGTCCATATGAGCACTTATTTTGCAAGTACTTAACGTATATAGGATCCATGCTTGGATCAGGTTTGTGGGTGCCGTTGAAGTTGTAAAGCCTGTCCTGTATCACACTGCAAACGCTTCTTCCGATTGTGTGTGCACCTGAGAAGACATAGAAACCAAACATATGTAAAATATTAGCATGAATCTGTACTTAATTTGAAACAAAATTAAACATGAAAAAGAAAAAAACAGACAGAAAAACACTAGAGTTCTGCCCACAGCAGACTGTAGAGCACTTAACCTGAAAGAATAACTAAATCAAGGATACTGAGTCCCTTTGACTGGAACAGTTGAATCAGTGTAGTCACACTTTCATGGCCTTGTGGAACGATATTTGTTTCCCTGGCTAGGGAAATATGACCGTCTTTCCTACCAAACGGAACGCTCCAGAATGGCCCTCCCAACTGTAGCAAATGAAATAAATGTAATTATCCTTCCATTCACGCACGAGAACTCGGTACAGGAAAGCATTTCCACTGAATATTTTTCAAGGGATGGAAGTAAAAAAGTAACAGGAGATATGGATACCACAAGCGATGCATCACGTGCAACTGTTGTCAGGATATCGGCGCAGGAAACTGTTCGAGGGCATGCTTTCTCCAGCTGTCGCTTGATGTCATCGATGACATAAAAACCGCGCAGTGTTCTGCTTGCTGTAGATTCTCTCTCGCTTCCTGGATAATTCAAGAGAATTGACGCGTCGCATCCCTGTAAAGATGAAGTAGGAAAATCAATGATTTTCACAAATATTTAAAACAGTCTATGTATGACCTATTCAGATCTATGACCTATTCAGAGTTGTTTTGCCATCTTTACTTTACTGATAGGGATACGGCGATGGGATACAGCTTGACCAGAGTTATAGAATATCAAATTGTTAAGGAAAATACCTAATTATATTTTTAACTAGTTAATTAGTTAGTTTACTGTTCTAGGAGTTTGTAGCTTTTTAACTTCTTGTAACCATATTGTGTAACTATACATGTTTATATTTACACCTTTTGACAATGGGCATAATTAATCACTTTTAATCTAAAATTCTAATTTTATGGCTAACAATTGAAGATGCTGGCATATTCTTAGTCCTACTCTCTAATCAATGGATGAAATTTAATGCTCATAAGTTCTTTGCATTTTTGAATACTTCTGTTACCTTGTTTACTTTTTCACATTTACTTAATATGATTAAGAAATTACTTCTCTAACCATTAATTGATAGGTTAACTGATTAAGAAAAATTAATATGTATAAAACTTTGCATTGCCACTTTCCTTGAGATAGACGGAGTGGAAGCTGGGTGTTGTTTCAACTAGCATGGGTGTTTTTTCAACTAGCATTCTCCAACCGTGAGTCGAATGTGCGAGTAATAGAATACACATCACATCAATAATGTAGTGTGTTGCATCAATTTTGTCTCTCCCTAATTTTTTCACAAATTTCTTCTTAATTTATTGTGAGAATCTATTAAAAAAAATTATAAGTATTTAAAAGAATTTGATAACTCAGACATTCCCATATCGCAAATGCAATTGAAATTGTAATTAAGATCTATAAAGAATCCAATCCATTGAAGAATTTTACAATCTCTGTCATGACATCATGGATTTCATATTGTTATCAATATCTTATCATATTCATTTATAAGTGAGGTTTTTTAGTTATGAAAAATAAAGTCAATATATTGTAAGTATTGGGGATGTGAGGTGTCAAACAGTTTATAGGTATAAAAAAAGACATGTAGTTAAGATAGAGGTTTATTTTATTGAAAAGATGTATTGGGAGGGGATTCAATAAACTGATTTAGAGAGGTATTTATCAATATCTAGTGAAATTAAGGGTATTCTTTAACATCCCATTAATACAAGCACTATATCACTAGAAAACATCCAATTACACAATTCCCAAATAGTTAATACAGAAATTTTTTCAACCAATCTATGGAGTAGGCTATCTAGGAAGCAATCTTCCCTCCGAAATTTCATTTTTCAGGCAAAAATGGATCTGAATCCAGTCAAATTTTCAGGGGTAGTATGAGTTTTGCATGGATCAAAGTTCCATGCATTTTAGAACCTTTCCCCAGAATTTTGCCCCATTTTAAACCAACCCAAATACTCAGAAAATCGATCAAAGTTATGGATTGACAAGAAATTTAAAAGCAGACCCTCAAAAAACCTACCAAAAAATAACTCGAAGAAAATATTGCTCCCTAATTAACCCACTCCCCAATCTATTAATACAAACAAATCTATTAAGGAATGAAATTATTTACAGATACGGAGGGAGATGAGGAACTTACTCGAACGATGCAATCGTGGAAGTGCATGCGTATAAGGCTGGCAGCAAGTGTGAAGTCCTGCTGCACCCAATATTGAACCCTGTTATGAATTATCTGTTCGGCGTTCGGGCAGCTCTGAGCGTAGTAGATGGGTGATAGAAACACTTGCGCTGGCCCCCGTATCCTCTTCGCAGGCGTGGTTGGTTTGTTTATGGGCTTGTAAGTGTTGTTGGGCTTGGATGTCACAACGTGGGAAACCGAAGGTGATGGAACCTTTTTCTGGATTATTTTGTCAATCGCCGGCAATGGCAATGCAAGTGCTCCTCCAAACAGAAGCAATATTATTGGCACTAGATGTAGCAAAGTCATGATGTGGGTTTTCATGCATATAATGACTGGCTGTTCACAGATCAATGAGTAATTCTACTGGGTGATGGATCTCAGTTAGGCAATGAAGTAGCTGCGTGAGGAACGGGTGTGGACATTATGTTATATAGAATGAAGGATACCCAGAGTGAAGGCGGGGTCGAAAACGTCGTGAGAAATGATATCGCACGTCTCATAGTTTGAGGGATTTCAGTTATCAGGTGATTTGTTTATTCGATAACGTGAACGCAACAATGTCAGTCGGGTTGACTGGATTGAATATCCTCTGGAAATCGTGCGCTCGATGCACTCGCGATCCTAAGATTTCTTTATTACACTGCCATCTTCATTACTTTCTTAATACACCAGCAATCATAAGAGTTCTTTATTACACTGCCATCTTCATTACTTTCTTTTTAGTCCCTATAATAAGATTTCTTTATTCCAATGCCATTTTCATTACTTTCTTAATGCAATAGTAATCATAGGATTTGTTCATTCCAATGCCATCTTTACTTTCTTATTGGCCCTTGTTAGTCCCTATACCGAATGTATTTTTTGTAATTTTTATTTTTCCAAGTAAAGTTTTGTGTTATTACGCCGAAAGGTGTATACTTATTGGAGATTTACGCAGAAAGGCGTATACCTATTGGAGATGGGTACAATTAATCACCTTTTAATCTAAAATTCTAATCTGATGGCTAACAACTTTTAATCTAAAATTCTAATCTGATGGCTAACAATTGAAGATGCTGGCATATTCTTAGTCGTCCTCCCAAATCAATGAATGTGATTTACTCTTCATAACTTCCTTGTATTTTTGAATGCATCCGTTAACGTGTTTACTTTTTAACATTTACCTAATCACATTAAGAAATTACTGTAACACCATATAATTGTCACGTTTAAATGATTAGCAAACTTACTTGAAATTATAAATTTACTTCAATGTTAACTTTTTCTCTACATTTACATTTCTGCCACGTTTACTACATCTACCATACACCTACAACAGACAGACATAATTGCGACCCTTTCATATTCTCCGTTTGTAAACCTTAATAGCCTTTGTGACTGAACGCCTTGCTTAATGCGTTGCCCTCATGACATTCTCTTGATAGATTTGGTTCGTATTCTTTGTTTGTAAACCTCAACAGCCTTGGCGACCGAACGCCTTGCTTAATGCGTAGCCATTATGACATTCTGTTGATTGATTTGGTTTGCGGACGTTAATTTCTATATGATGCTTCAAAATATTCTAAGCGTTTGATCTTGAGGTCAGCCCCGCATAGCTCTTGATAGAAATAAAAGCAGGGAAACCCATAACAATTAGTAGAATCGCGCGACCATAACAAAAGCCTGCCATCTATCGATTCACTGAAAGTATCGGATTGGAATTTGAAGCTCCGCACAACCCATTACATCGCAGAGAAGTGCAGCAGGTGGAACCATGGGCTGCAGGTGGAACCATAAATCTATCATGAACTAGGGATTCCGCGGGGCAAAATTCGAGTCATCACATATGTGTTCATTCTCTTACTTTTCTTTATTTCTCTCTTTATTTTCCTGTTCTTTTGACATATATGGGAAACTGTAGTCGAGAGACACTGGTTGTTTTCTATATACATCTATAATAAACAGTACTCGAGAGTTGTTTGTTGTTTTCGTTTTTAAATTTCAAGCAGTATATTTGCTGCCGGGAATAATATATTAATGCTTATAAAGTCCCTGCTCTCGTGCTGGAAATATGTGGAAGAGGGAGCCAATGCTTATGCGTTTATCGAATTTGAATCAAGCCGTTCCCTCAAAAAGGTTGTTAAGGTTTACTGTTAAGGTTTAATTAAGGATGCCTAGAGTAATGTGAATTCCTTCGTTCGTTCAGGGTTGATAATCTACTGAACCAGGGATTTTCATGAGCCTTGTGTCAATTAAGAATTTGTGTTGAGAATTTTATCAGCCAAAAGGTAATTTTATTTGCGTTGAAAGTTATATTAGTCAAAACCTTTCGGTGTTCACCAGCCACAAATTTGGGGCTGTGCTAGTAGATATTTAAATTAGCTTTGCAGTGAAACCAAAGGTTATCCCAAACAAAAGTGAGTCTGAGTCTAATTGGGACTTGTCATTTTGGGTTCTCCCTTACCTACTTATAGGGTTTTTTTGGATCTATCAACATAAATGGAGCTAGAAGGAGGGTCATTAAATAAAATGACTACAAAGAAAACTCAAATCCCTACATGTTCTATTCTACTGATTAACACCACTCTGTCAAGTAGTTCCCATTCACTTAATCCCACTTATGCTTCCCATCCCTTGTCATATTAGGTGAACACTCCCACTCAAGTTACCACCCAACATGTGCTTAGTTATTTTGAACCCATCTTTCCTCCCCAAGTCCACCCCATTACACTATACTCGAACTCAATACTATAATCAAAGTATCCTGTGAGCATGTGGACCATTTCTTAACCAGAAAGTGGAGTAGATAGACTGAAAAAAACGCCACTGATTATTCAGTGTCTCAAGGTCAACAAAATTCCAAAAGCGAAGACTTGTTCTTTCCTAACTCTTTCACATATCAAGAAAACCCAACCGTCAGAACCCCAGAATATCACTTCCTTAAGACCTTTCAAAACCTTCTGATTTCGAACTAGAACGTTTCTTGCTCGTCGGTGATGGTGGTATACCTCTCTCTCCACCTAGCTCCCCACCCCTCACACCAAGAAGTGAACCTAAAGAAAATTTTGAAGAGGAAGAGAACTCTAAATGTGAGTAGGAAGGAGAAGAATAACTACAACTAGTTTTGTATAACCCACAAACCATGGCTGGAAACAACCAAAAAACTCCACCTTATCAACTTTGGTTAGTCCCTTTCGTTCTTGGACCACTCCATGACATGCCTAAGCATCCCGATAAATTTCTTCCCAAGTTCAACCTAGACAGAAAGGACTCTGTTGAAGACCATGTCACGAAATTCCTGTTGTCAGTAAGGCTCCTAAACATTTGATATTAAGATGTCATCTATAGGTTGTTCCCTCACACCTTTGAAAACAAAGCTTCAACTTGGTTCTTTTATTTCGAAAAAGCTTCCATTACTAGCTAGAGAACATTTGAGACTATTTTTATTAAAAAATTTGGAGAAGACAAAACACGCTACTTTGGATTTAGACCTCTCAAGAATTAAAATGGAACCTAAAGAAAAATTCAAAGATTTTAATCAACGCTTCCTTAATCTATTGAAGAGAATTCCTCAAGTTTCTAAACTCATTGAAGATGTCATCATTGAGTTTTATACTTTAGCTCTACCCATGTCCATGGCGATGTTTGATAAAAATGAAAAGAAAGGGTGATGTTTGATAAAAATGCAAAGAAAGCTACCGTGGAAGCCACTTTTTAGGAAGCCCTCAAAATTGAAAAGAATATGCTAAGTTTGAAGGGAAACCTTGGGGATGAATCCTCAAAGGATAAAGCTAATTCTAATACCAAGGCCACTGTTACCAAGCCCTTGTAGGAAAATAAAGATCCCAATTCTATGGGCATGGAATCCCTCTAGAGAATTTTCAAGAAACTATCCAATGAGCTAATTTATTTGAAGAAGAATAATGGTGAAGGCTCTTCTAATCCCGAGAAATATTTTAAGTTCCAATCTAAGAAAGACAACAACACTCCTCCCTTCAAAAAACAACTCCTTCTCCACTAGATGGGATTAATATGGAAAACATTTTCCAATCTCCACAACATTGGGCCACGAAAAAGTTGACTAAATCTGAAGATGAAGAAGAGGGTGAAAATGAACAAAAGGATCAATCCCAAGAGGTTGATGAATCACCTAAACAACAAGTTAAATATTTTTGGGACATATCATATGGAGTGGGAGAAGAGGAAGAGATAAAGGAAATACATATGTCTCGAAATGTTGTGACCACTAGAAGTGCAAAAAAAAATAAATACTTCCTATGATACCCTTGTTTTTTCTAATCCTCCTAAGACTACACCCCATACCCACCAGGCCACTGATAATGCTTCCAAACAAAGTGTTCCTTCTACTCCTGTACCAAAGTTGGAATGCGATTTCTTGGAATATCTTATACGGGAATTGAGGCTAATATTTGTCTCTTTGAACTTATGAAGCTTCCCCAGATTCAAGAGAATTTTATCAGAACTCTACAAGGTAAGACTGCCAAAATATCCAAAGAGATTAATGTGGGAACAAATAAGGGGACAAGTAAGACTGCCCCATTTGACAATACCATTGCACCCAAAAGATAGGTGGTTGTAAACACTTCTTTATCTGGGAAAAGGTTAAGATCTACCACTCCTCCCTTTTTTATCACTTTTTATATTTTCAATAGAAATGTCCACAATTGTATGGTGGATTCATGTGCCTCTTTCTGTTGAAATAATGTAACTGCAAAGTGTATTCTTATTATTATCTGATATATTATTCATTGGATCAATCCCCATTGTGGATTGATCATGTCGACTATTGTAATAGGACCAAATCCTCTTTTGCGGATTGGTCAAATGATAATTATAATAGGCAGAATAAGAAGTCAGCCCCAACAGATATTAAAGAGGCCCCAAAATATATTAAAGGTGGTTATAAACACCCAATTTGAGAAGTCGACCCTGCCAGTGAAGAGACACTTCACATGTGCCAGTCTTGTATAAATAAAGAGGCCAGCGCCTCACTTAGAGACACAACTCACTTGCTCATTTTGAGAGACAAGTTTCAGAATCGCAGTTGGAGAAGAAAGAGAGAGAGTGGTGCATATTTTGGAGAGGATCTTCTTTATTAGCTTGAGTTATCTCTTGGCATTGTATTGGCTATCTATAATAAGGAAGTTTTGCTAGGTTTTCTTCCCCTAGAGGGTTTCCCAGGATAAATGTTGTGTCTCTTGTGATTGTGTATTTCTCAGTGATCTTATCTTTATGTTGATGTTATCTATTGAAATGAAAACAACTATAATAATGGCATAAACATTAACATGGTTTCAGAGCCAAGCTAAAGAGAGCATCTTTTGCAAGAGAAAAATATCACTATTGTCATACATGCAAATTAGGGCTTTTTGATGG
>CBVK0101020188.1:0-10170 GCA_900067695.1 Picea abies
CTATTATCACTATGGGCCCTTTGGGCCCCCCTACAACCTCTCTAGCTACCTTACATTAATAAATTTGCAGATCTGGATTAGGTATTTAACAAACTCGTTAAATTATCCTTGTTCTATAAATGCGAACAAGGATTTAGATTTCTCAACAACAACATTGTCCTCTAAACTAAGTGGCTCTATGATTCTTGTAGCTCTCATTGGTGGCACGGGAAAGTTATATCTGCAATGCGAGTTTTTTCATTTTCTACAACTTCTTGTATGGTAATGTCTATGAACTTTAGCAAGTTCTAGATCCAAATGATCTATGTTGCATGTTATGTATTTCTCCACAAATTTTTCGATCTCTGAGTTGTTGTTAGCTCCATAGAATGGTGCATCTTCTATCCAAAACAGTGCGTGGTCATGTTCATTTCCCCTATTATGGAATTCAATTAGAAAAAAGTAGTCCGATATTTTTCCGAAAAAAAATTCATCATGGCATATCAATTGTCTCAAAGCATTTATTCTATGTCTATAGTAGTGAGTACATGTCACTGGGTCGTTTCTTATGAGATAGTCAATGTGATTCTTTTCCAGTGTATCATTTTTTTTACGTTTCCTTTTCCTGTGTAGGTCAGATATGGAAGCTACTAATGGATCCCAACAATGCTTTGCACTTGTAAATGTGATGAAAAATGTTGGCGGGCCCAATTGCCGGATCATTGCAAAAATAGTTTTTTTGTTTTGTTGCAAATAGTCAGGAGAGGTGTGAATGTTTTTGAAATCTATGTATCTAATATCAGATTTCAGAATTTTTTCTAGGTTTACTTTGTACTTGACATCCTTGGCCAACAAATTTATTCCTTGTTACTGACCTTTTCTTATTTGGACCCACATGCAGGAGAGAACTTGCTCTATTATTATGCGCATTGTTTTGAAAAACAAATTTGTTATGTGACAAGAGAAGTCACTGCTTGAATGTAGCATCTCCCATCAAACTATTTTATGATAAATAAATAGTTATGTAATATCAATGGCACGTGGATCTCCATAGAAGAGTGTTGGAAATTTCATTTCCTCATTGAATTTGTCCTTGAATATTCCAAATGGACGCTGCCCCTCAGCAGGTGGAATTTCAACAATCTTGTCTTGTAAGTCATGAATGCACTGTGAATCAGTGAATCCATGGACCAATGTCTCAACAGGTGTTTCATTCTCTGATTCATCACTTTTATCAAATTCACTAACATTTTTTAGAGTCTCTGTAGAGTTGGCATCCTCTTCTGCAAGAACATTGTTCCAGTTCTCATTTATACAAATGTTCTGTGCTTTGTACAAGGCCCTGGAACATAATTCCTTTAATGATTTCATAACAATATGCACACACACTTTGCCTATCTGATAGGAAATTTTGTATTGCAATCATCTTTTGAGAGCCACAACAATTATCATTATATCACTAATGAATTGTGGCAAGGATTTTTGCACAACATCCAGTTGAACAAGCACATTAATAATTGATCTTGTTAAGCCCATCTAGGGTCGTTTATAGCTCCAAGACTTGATTTGTGCAAATTAAATTTGTAGAGACACAATTCTCTCCTCAAGTTCCCTAAGTGCACTTACATTTAGTAGTGTTGTATTACATCTTGTTTGCTCAGGGGTTGCAAATTGTGGCAGTTTTCCATTTTCAAGCGATTGTTTGCATGGAAGACAAATTTTTCCAATGGAAAATGGTTGATCATGCACTATCAAGCGGAGCTATTCTGCTGGAAAATCATGCATGAAAGACTTACTGTTTTTTTAGAAATTCAATTGTTCACAAACTGCACACGCAATGGAAGGAGTGTCTTTAATTTGTTTCATGTATGTTTGTCTTGCATTTTTCTTTTGCAGGGAAGTATGAGTAGAAAGTGTTTGTTGGTTTTCATTGGTAGTAGTGCATGGTGTTTCTTCTAGGCCACGAAATGTGATAGTTGCATGACCATTATGGGATATGCGAACGCATCTGTTTCTGTTCTATTGTGCACAAACAAATTTCTTTAGACTGTGACATGTGAGTTTCTCTCTAAAAGGAAGCGTAGCAATGTATTTTTTTTATCTCATGCATGACCTTTTTAAATTTGTGGTAACTTACTCTACGTTTCTTGTCCAGGGGCATAATGACCTGATGGAAACTAGGATGAATTTCACTCTGATTCAGGTTGTCATAACTTAGTGTACTTTTTTTGTTTAAGGGGTGTATGGCCTCATCACAACTGGGATGAATTTTATGGATAACTTTTTTCAAGTTGTGATAACTTACTCTACATTTTTTGTTTAAGCCTTGTATGGCCTCATCACAACTGTGATGAATTTCACACATGGATTTTTTGTTCAAGCTCTGTATGGCCATATCACAACCGGGAGGGGTTTCATTCTCACTAAAAAGCATGCGACACGTATGCAGATTCGATGCGGTTTGTCTGGCATGGACATTCAACCTTGAACCACTGATATGTCCAAGAAAAGGTTCATAATGGATATGTGTTGTATTTGTTTTCAATGAGAAGATGTTAATTGTTTGATCATAATTTGAATCAATAGACCAGGAATGGACAGTGCCATCTGGAAAGGCTGACCAAACTTGGATATTTACTCTGAACATTATAGACAACCATTGCAAATAGAATTTGCAACCCTCCACATTCCCTTTTTCATATGGAAGCACCATGTTTACAAGGTATTCTTGCCAACTTCCAATTGCCGACATATTTTGTAGGAGATATGGCGAAATGTGCTCATGCAAGCACCTAAAATCTTGTTGGTTGCCGCCTATAATTGCATTGTAAAAGTACTGTACAGTGTAAAGCCGCAACGACTGCACATCGAACTCCGCTGGTACCAAACAAAAAATTGCATTGAACATACTATCTCCACATCTAGACACAACATTTGTTGCTAGCTGTAAACCATGGCAGTCTATGTGAAGCATAATCCGTTTTCACTGTGATTCAAGGTCTTTGAAAAAGAGGGACAAGTAAATATGAGCTTCTTCAACATTGCATATGGACATTTTTCTGTACAGTAGTGGTTCATAATGACCACTGATAACATTGACATCATGGAACAAGAAGCAATATGGATTGTCAGATGCAGTTTTGTTGAATAGTAGATATCTTGTTTTTCTCTTCAATGACCATATTCCAACTGATATATTAAGCCACTTAGACAACCACTGCATACAGAATGTATCTCCCCAAAGTCCCCTCTCATGTGCAGGCATAATTGGAGATGCATACAACTGCATCTTTGAAAAATACATTTGGACATCATGTATTCCATGCAACTGCTGAAGAAAATCAGATTCCATTTCATATTCATACGATTCCAATGCCTCAACGTCCCAATTTTTTAAACATCCCAGGAAATAATCTATCAATCCATTGTGTAGGTCAGTCGCAGAATAGCGGAAATGTAGTAGAACCTGAAATACATTGAAAAGGAAATCCCCTACAATATACGAAAATGCATCCAATCTAAAAATCCCATTTCTATGCAAAACCTCATCAATGATGTCATGTATAATGGAGTGTGTATCTATTTCATACGAATCAACATCTATTACTTCTTTCATCTTTTGAACTGTCATTTTGAAGTTGTTTGTTAGATACTTTCAGTTTGCATGAAAACAAAGAAAAGGGGAAAAAAAGAATAGAAGTAGGAAAAAAAAAGGAAAGCAAGATAGGAAAACTACAAGCGTGAAACTGGGTACCAATCCCCGTATGTATCTTTCAACTTTATTCTTGTCAACTTAAATCCTCCCTAGTCCCCATAGCATATGAGAAGAAAACAAAGCCACACTGGAAAGAAAACCAAACAAAAAGAAACAATGCAAATAAATAACACCATAAATTTACTTAGTAGAAAGATCAATTTGAACCTATTCATGGCGTGCATCCTACAAGCTTCTTAGAGCTAGAAAAATGTTATGCAAAATACAAAGGACAGGACAAAGGCAACAACTAGACGTAGTTTTCCGAACCACAAAATAAAATCATTCCCTGCATCTACACCCTGGCGGATGGTTTCCTCTTCTGATAGCTCCAAACTACTTTTCGAAAACCTCTCTGCATCGCAATTTTCGAAATAGATATGGACGTGGCAGTCGGCATATGAAGATGCATGGTTTCTAGGAACAAAAATTAAGAGCATAGAGAAAGATGGTATGCAATAGAATTTCGAGGAAAGGAATCCCACCATTGAAAAATACCAACAAAATTATGGCATGGAAACTTACCCGTCAACAAGGGATTGAAACAGTTCAGCCCCAAAAATTGCAAACCACAATAACAGGTCCAACAGCTTGCAAAGTTGAAGAACAACAAACCCGTGACAACCACGAAGAGGTCCAACTACAACTACAGGACCTCAACTTTGCAAAGTTGAATCAAACAAGAACAAGGATCATGGAATGAATCAAAGAACAAGCATTGACCACTGAACCACTGATGCCGATGGAGAAATATTCAGCACAATTTCACTGCAAACAACACCATCAAAAAAATGGAACGAAACTGTATTGCAATGCCTTTGTACAATAAACATTTAAGACTGCCAGACCTGTTAGGTAAACACTTAATACTGTTATAACTATCGAAGGGCGTAGTCCTGTACAAACATTTAAGAAAAAAATGCAGTGTGGCAGGCCTCTTCTCTCGAAACACGCAAGAATAAAGAAAAAATCACACATAGTAATATGCTAGAAAATGTATTCTATCTAGCAGAAAATGCTAAAGAAAACATTCAAACTAATGCTAGCATTAATCCACCTTCAACCAATGCATAAGAAAATATATGATTGAAAAATACCATATACGATGAAATACTTTGGATATGAAAACATATATAACATTGGGAATAGCGAAGATGACAATAAGACCTCCAATCCGTTGTCCAATCAGATCATGAAAAATATGGCACTTTTTGTTATATAAAAATTGATGTTTTCAGTTCCATGGTTCCAACAATAGATAATATGGAAATATTTGTGGTCAATGGACAATCTAATATGAGGTCAATGAATTATCGATCACTATAGTCCCTCTATGCCTATGGCAGGGACTAATAAGACAACTTTTAACCAAATGGTCTAGCAAACCATATTGTATTTTTTAGGAAGAGGATTGGGGTTGTTGTTGTTTTTGATGATGATGATGATGATAGTCTTGGAGAGTGTGCTAAAAAAAAACTCTTTTCACACACACAAAAAAAAATTCTTCTCGATGACAACAAGGGTTAAATCTCGGTTAGTTTACCCGAAAGATGCACCTTTTCCTATTTGTTTCTGATTTTCCAAGATCGCACAGGGAATGGGGAAAAGAGAATACACAAATATAAAGGAGTAGAATTCCAGAAATAAATAATACAAAACTGAAATAAAACCAAAATGATACTCTGCAAAAATTTTAAAAATGCATATTCAGACTTTATACCTCTGGATCTGACTGAAATGGTCATATCTTGGGAAAACATAAACCTTTTTGAGTGGAACAAAAAGTGTTCCTAACTGAAATGAGCACTCCAGATGCAATGGAACAATCCTCTTAGCCTAGAAATGTACGAAAATGACAAAAAATGTATATGAGACAACCGATTTCACGATCTCGATCTACAACATGAGCGAGTCTTCAAATAGGCTCTGATACCATTTTCGCCAACACATGTATTCCAAAATATGATGAACACCTTCAGTAACCACTCACATAACCAGATCAAAGATCAACACACCGATTTTTTCATGTGGTAAAACCCCGATGGGGAAACATCCACGACCCCAACCAACGCAACCACTTGGAGTAGTTTATTAATGCAAAAGAAAATTATTACAGAGAGATTTTACAAGAGATTTTCTCACAATCAATCATCGGCAAATAACCCTCCATGCTCTGTAAATAGATATCATGGACCAATTGGGTCTTAATCCATGGATCAATGGTCGTTAAGATCAAGGAGAGTATGAACTGTAGGATCACTCTATGTTGGGAACATATCATTTTCGTTGGATTTCCTAACTACAAATTCATACTAATGCATACTAAAGAAACAAACTAAGAAACACACTTTTACCTAATGACACATTAGACCAAGTAGATATTAACTAACTCCTAAGTGTCTAAATATCCTAACATCCCCCCTTAAGAACAACTTGGGATTGGATTGAAGGATTTGGAATGTTGACACAATCCTAACATCCCCTCACATGATTCATCACTCATATTATCCCATTTGAAGTTCTCATCATCATCAATGGGTGTTTTTTCCTTTCCCAAGGTAATCCAGTACAGGCTTTTACTTCTTAATAAATCTTCCGTATGAGATTCCATTGGAAGTAGTTGGTGCTGGTAAGCAAGAGATTACTTGTAGAATCCATATTAAATATGTATATAATATGCATTTAAAATATGAAACCGATTATTTGGATGGAAATATCTCGAAAAGTTATGCGTTTCTAAAAAAAACAACACTGAAAATGAACTTTGGACATGAGATTTATGCCCTTTAAAAAAAAGGCATAAACATTAACCAAAGGACCATGTGATAATGTAAGTTGCTTTATTAAGTGACCCACTTTTATAAAGAGAAGTGGGGATCAATTTTACAATGAAGTTACTTTACACAAAAAAGTTGCATGCAAAATAAATAACTCTAAAATAAAATCTTAAAGATACTTATAGTGATTCACTTTTATACTTGAAGTGAAATATAGTTTACAATTTGAGCATGAAATTTTTCAAAAAAAGTAACAAAAGAGAGACTTGAATTGAAGACCTCTTACTTAATAAAACAACTTTTAACCAAATGGTCTAGAAAAACATATTGTATTTTTTAGGAAGAGGATTGGGGTGTTGTTGTTGTTATTGTTGTTTATGGCCTTGGAGAGCATGCTAAAAAAAACTATTTTCACACAAAAACAAAAATTGCTTCTCGATGACAACAAGGGTTAGATCTCGGTTAGTTTACCCAGAAGATGCACATTTTTCTATATGTTTATGATTTTCCGAGATCACACAGGGCAAGGGGAAAAGAGCATATGCAGAACCACAATGATACTCTGCAAAAATTAAAAAAATGTGTATTGAGGCTTTATACCTTTGGATCTGACTGAAATGGCCATATCTTGGGAAAACATAAACCTTTTCAAGTGAAACGCAAAATGTTCTCAACTGAAATGAGTGCTCTAGACACAATGGAACAATCCTCTTAGCCCATAAATGTACAAAAATGATAGAAAATGGAGATGAGGAAATCAACTTCACGATCTCGATCTACAACAGCAGTGGGTCTTCAAACAGGCTCTGATACCATGTTAGAAAACACATGTATTCCTACAGAGGATGAACACATTCTATAACCACTCACATAACCAGATCATAGATCAACACACCGATGTTTTCACGTGGTAAAACCCCTATGGGGAAACATCCATGGCCCCAACCAACGCGATCGCTTGGAGCAGTTTATTAATGCAAAAGAAAAATATTACACAGAAATTTTACAAGAGAGTTTCTAACAATCAACCATCAAAAAATGACCCTCCATTCTCTTTAAATAGATATCATGGACCAATTGGGTGTTAAGCCACATATCAATGGCCATTAATATCGAGGATATTATGAACCGTCCGATCATTGTATGTCAAGAACATATCATGACCGTCAAATTTCCTAACTACAAATGCATACTAGTGAAACACACTAAGAAACACACTTTTACCTAACGACACATTAGACCAAGTAGATCTTAACTAACTCCTAAGTTTCTAAATATCCTAACAGTCATGTCATTTCCAATGATATGTGGTATTCCACATAGTTTCTCATGGTTGAGGAGTTATGGCCTTATGAAGTTGAAAGCCATGAATAATGGTCAAGAAGCCCCTAATTGGTTATATGCCTTTAATGAAAGGGTTAAATGGTTGGAACAAGAAAAATCTAGAAGTCCTAAGTTTAAGGAGATAGGTTACCTAACAAAATTATAAATACACCTCAAGAATTCATTCACAAGTACATTCACTCACACATTCTATTGAACATATTCTAGTGAACTAGTGATATATTGACTAAGGTTGCGACAATAATCTATGAGGTAGTAACAAGAGATGAGTGTGGGAGTTTCTATTTTATAAAGGAGAGAGAAGTTCATTGAGGAAACACTACTTTGGTTGTCCCCCGTGGGTCAAATCACAATTGTCCCACGAGGAACCCCCACAGGTTGTAGTATATCTATCATGCAAGGCCCTATGAGATAGAATGTCTTAGTCATGTGAGGCTGAGGAAAATTTGGGGAAAATGCTAGTACCAAGTCCCTGAAGATAGAAGATAACTTATAGGTCAACATTTCAGGGTTCCAATTTAGCTACATAGGTATTGGTATGTATGTGTTTTTGTTGTGAAGGTTATGATTGATTATGATGTGGTAAATTCTTGAGGAATACTTGGCATATTGATGAGGGTTTGACACATGATTGAGGTACATCTTGGGCACATGATTTAGTAAGGAATTCTGGTATATCTATTTCAACACATGGGATGGTTGTTATGGTTCATATATTTGAGATCATTGTTCATGTTTGAGGTATACATTTGATGTATGGTGGCATATAGATGAGTGACATGCATTAGTTCAACTTTGATGATATGGTATAGGTCTATACTTGATTCATGATATGGTATATGCTACATGTTGTGTTCATATTTGATATATGGTATATGATTGGCTTCTTATCATTGATGTTGTAGTTGATCATGATTGATGCATATATGTTGGTATACATTTTATGCATGGTATGGTACGGGTTCTAGTTGTTTGATGATCAGTTACAAGGTGATGAGATAGAGACAGTGACAGTAGCAGAGGAAGTGACAGTGAAAGTGATAGTGACAGTGATAGTGATAGTGACAGTGGCAGTGACAGTGGAAGTGGAAGTGATAGTGGCACTGGTATTGGTATTGAAATTTGGTCTACATTTTTATTTCAGGGTAGCAGGATAGGACAAGGAAAGGTGGTTGTAGCCTCCTTCTGGTTGGTGTCGATGAACATAGGGAGTTGGAGCTTCCTTCAGGTTGGAGCCTGAGAATCAGGGGGTTGTAGCCTCCTTCTAGTTGGAGCCATAGAATTCAAGGAGTTGTAGCTTCCTTCAGGTTGGATCCTATAAATAGGGGGTTATAGCCTCCTTCTAGTTGCAATTGGAGAATCAGGAAGTTGGTGCTTCCAATGAATGCAATCTTTGCTATATTAGAAATAATTTCATGGTTTTCTCTCATTTGGGTTTCCACGTAAATTATGGTGTATTGTGTATTTGATGTGATGCTTCTTATGTGCTCATGATACATTTGTGATGTACTACTAATTGATGCATTGATGATATATTGTTGATCAAATTATACAATGGTTAAAAGTGATAAAAGTTCTCATACTAATTCATCCCCCCCTCAGTATTCCAACAAAAGTAGTGGGTGGATTTAATTTGATTAAAATTAATTTGGTGATCTAAAAATGAAGAAGACTTGATAAACTTGATTAAATTAATTGCAAGTAAAATGTTATGTGTTTAAAACAACCGGATCAATTTGCAACACATAATAAAGGATTACTTATGTAGAAATAAACATAGACAGCAGCATAAATCATTGAACATCAGACATAAACACGACAACTTGATAAAGGAGTTCACCCCACTCCGGGCTACATCTCCTGGTCCAGCCTCCAAATGGATCTTTTATATTAAATTGCTCAAAGTTCTTAAAAAAATGTCTTACAATGCTCAAATCAACAAATTGACTGCTTCAATGGCTCCGCAGCATCCCAAAACCCCTGCCTAAGCTCTTTCGGCACCTGAAACAGTCGAAAAATGAAGAAGATAACCTCCTTGAAGTTCTCCCCTTCAACTATGTTGTCTTTGGTTCTACAATTCACAACCTTGTGCTTCAAACCTAGCACACATGCTCTTTAAAGGCGTAAAAACCAAGACCCGTATGCAACCACGCACCGGTCCAAACTGTAGAACAGTTAGGGCGCCTCCAGCCCCTAACTGCCTCGGCACTGGGCCACATGGCCATAAAACCAAAAGCTGGGCGAAAAAAAGAGTTTAACCGTTCCAACCGTACAAACTTCCATTTGAAAAATCCGCGCCAATGTAAATACGCGGGT
>CBVK0101020189.1:0-10170 GCA_900067695.1 Picea abies
GCTCTTCCGATCTCACATAGGTGGCCATTAACAATAGAGTTACAATAACGTTCCCAAAATGATAACATCATTAAATTCCAAAATAGAAACCTTGCAATAAAATGACAACACATTACAACTTATCTTTCTACACATTCACTTCACCCTTTTGCTATTTACAATTGATCATTTTTGTTTCCAAAATACCCACACTTCACATTCAAATAAATACTAGTATGAATGGATAATTGATTTTTCCCGATCCTAAATAAATTAGTTTGTTTTCCCAATAATCTCTTATCAAGTGGAAGAATTGGTTAAGTAATATCATTTACTTATTCAATTGGGTCCATAACTCAACCTTGGAACTCTGCCCAACTAAGCTGAAGGGGCATGCAGCCTTATGGTGGGATGAGTTGCAGGCGGATAGGCGCTGCAAAGGAAAACAAAAGATCAAGAGCTGGGATCGGATGATCGCCAAGATGAAAGCGAAATTCATCCCAAGAGATTACCAGATCACTCTGTTCAGGTGAATGAAAAACCTGAGACAGAAGATGATGACAGTGAAGGAGTACACCGAGGAGTTTTACAGACTCAACATTAGAGCTGGTCATTGGGAGAGCGATGATGAAAAGGTGGCAAGATACCTGAATGGGTTGAGATATGACATTCAAGATGAAATGAGCATGATGACCATTCGAACAGTTGAGGATGCGTACCAGATGGCTCTGAAAGCTGAGGAGAAGCTGAGCCAAAAGCAAGGACAGCGAGGGCAAGGCAGGAGTCAGTCCAGAGGCAAAGCGGTTGTCCAAGAAAGAACTCAGAAGCCCAAGGAGGAATGGAAGAGACCTCAGGGTAAGGATGAGAGAGGTGGAACCTCACAACAGAGGTAGCCACAAACTGAACAAAGGCAGCGATATGTTGAGCCGAGGAGGTAGCAAGATGATCAGCAAGGTAGATATGCTGATGCCAATGCAATTCCTCGTACTCGAGGCAGAGGATGGGGAAGAGGAGGAGTTATCACATGTTTTACATGTGGGAAGGACAGACACAAAGCCGTTGACTGTCCAGATCAAAAAATGAATAGAAGTGAAGCTCACATCACTGAGGCGTAGAGGTGTGATGCCAAGAACGAAGATGCGGACAGCGGAAGATCGCTTGGGATGCATAAGATTCTTTTGGCACCTAAGAAAGAGGTGGAAAGTGCAGTGCAAAGGAGTAGATTGTTCAGAACAACTTGTACAGCCAAGGACAGAAAATGCAAAGTCATAGTTGACAGTGGGAGCACTGACAATCTCGTTTCGACTGAGATGGTGGGAAGGCTGGAGCTGGAGACAACTAAGCACCCAAGTTTGTATAAAGTCTCGTGGTTACAGAAAGGACACCGGGTAAGTGTCACTAAACAATGCTTAGTTAAATTCAAAATTGGGAATTACCATGATGAGATTCTGTGTGATGTTATTTCCATGGACGTATGTCATATATTGTTGGGTAAACCATGGAAGTATGACCAAAATGTTGTTCATGATGGGAGAACGAATACATACACCTTGGAGAAGGATGGGAGAACACACAGATTGCTCTCGATAAAATATAAAGAGGTGAAGCCAGAAGTAACTAGCATGATACTTCTCATGAGTGGGAAGGAACTTCTCACAGAGATGGAGAAGAACGAAGATCCACAATTCTTTGTTGTCAGGAAGCCGAGAATTGTCTTGACACGCACAAGAGTGGATGACTTACCATAAGAGATTCAGGAACTGTTGGGAGAGTTTGTTGATATCATCATGGACGAACTACCTCGTTCATTGCCACCGATGCGGAGTGTGAGTCATCATATTGACCTCATACCCGGGGAAAGTTTACCAAATAAGGCAGCGTACAAGTTGACACCTCAGGAGAACGAGGAAGTCAAGAGGCAGGTACAGGATCTGCTGGACAAAGGACTGGTCAGAGAGAGTCTAAGTCCATGTGCTGTTCCGACAGTAATGAGTCCGAAAAAAGATGGAGGCTAGAGAATGTGTACAGACTCCAGGGCGATAAATAAAATCACCATCAGGTACAGATTTCCACTGCCGAGAATGGATGACTTGATGGATTGCCTAAGTGGGGCAAATTATTTTTCGAAGATTGATCTCAAGAGTGGATATCATCAGATATGGATGAGGGAAGGAGATGAATGGAAGACAGCATTCAAAACAAACGAGGGTTTGTACGAATGGCTGGTCATGTCGTTTGGCTTGACAAATGCGCCAAGCACTTTTATGAGGCTGATGAATGAAGTCCTCAGGGAATTCATTGGCAAATTTGTGGTCGTGTATCTAGATGACATACTAATATTCAGCAAGACTAGGGCTGAACACTTGAGGCATTTAGACATTGTGATGAGAAGGCTATAGCAGGAGAAGCTGTTGTTCAATTTGAAGAAGTGTTCCTTCATGAAGAAAGAACTCATTTATTTGGGTTTTGTAATCTCGGTGAATGAATTGAAGATGGATCCTGAGAAGGTAGAAGTAATCAGGAATTGGCCATCGCCGAGGAACATTTTTGAGGTAAGAAGCTTTCATGGTTTGGCTAGTTTCTATAGGAAATTCATTTGGAATTTTAGTGGAATTAGCGCCGCAATGATGGAAACAGTGAAGAAACAACATAAAATTTTTCACTGGACAGCAGAGGCTGAAAGAAGCTTCAATCTATTGAAGCGAAAGATAACTGAGCAGCCAATTCTGGTGCTGCCAGATTTTCAGAAAACCTTCCAAGTAAAATGTGATGCTAGTGGGTATGCTGTTGGAGGGGTCCTGAGTCAAGATGACAGACCTGTGGCATATTACAATGAGAAGATGGATGATGCAAAGCTGAAATACTCCACATACAACAAAGAGTTCTATGCCATCATACAGGCATTGAAGAAGTGGAGGCATTACTTAATACCCAAAGAATTCGTTTTGTACAGCGATAACCACGCATTGCAGTTTGTGAGTCAACAGGAGAAGTTGAACCAGAAGCATGCGAAATGGGTAGAGTACATGCAGAACTTTACGTTTGTGATCAAGCACATTTCGGGGACTGCTAACAAAGTGGCTGATGCTTTGAGCAGGAAATGTTTATTGCTGCAGGAGTTTAGAGTCGAAACCTTGGGTTTTGAAAATCTAAAAGATATGTATGCAGGTTGCAGACTTTACAAAAGCATACGAGGCAGCCGAGAATCTAGTTCTCAGAGATCGAAGTCTGTGGCTAGAATATAGGATATAGGATGGATTTCTGTTTAAAGGCAATTAGCTATGTATTCCAAATTCCTCTATGAGAGAGAATTTGGTGAGAGAAAAACACAGCGGAGGGTTAGCAGGTCATTTTGGACATGACAAAACATTCGCCAAGCTGAGCGAATCGTATTTTTGGCCGGGGATGCGCACTGATTTCAAACGGTTTGTTGACAGGTGTCGGATATGTCAACATGCGAAGGGCCAAAAGCAGAACACAGGGTTCTATCAACTGTTACCCATACCTGAGAGGCCATGGGAGACGATCAGTATGGATTTTGTATTGGGTTTGCCGAGAACACAAAGAGGAGTGGATTCCATTTTTGTGGTGGTAGACAGGTTCTTGAAGATGGCACATTTTATTCCGTGTCATAAGACTAGCGATGCAACCCACATCGCGAATTTGTTTTTCAAAGAGATTGTGAGATTGCATGGATTGCCGAGAAGCATAGTCTCAGATCGGGATACAAAATTCATAGGTCATTTTTAGAGGATGCTATGGAAGAAGTTAGGAACTGAATTGGTGTTTAGTTCTTCTTACCATCTGTAGACAGATGGATAGACCAAGGTGGTCAACAGAAGTCTTGGAGACTTACTGCGAAGCCTAGTGACGGAGCACCACAGCAGTTGGGATCAGATTTTTCCACAGGCAGAATTCGCATACAACGACTCGGTGAATCGGAGTACAGGAAGAAGCTCGTTCCAGATTTTGTATGGGACACAACTAAGGGGAGTTTCTAAGCTCGGAGAGTTAGGACAGGCTGAAACTAGCAGCGCTTGTGCTGAAGAGTTCATTGAAGCAATGGAGGAACTTCACACGCAGGTGAAGCAGCGACTGCAGAAATCGAATCAAGAGTATAAGCACAGAGCCGATCAGAGGAAGAGACAACTTCAGTTCGAAGTTGGGGACATGGTTCTGGCGCACTTGAGAAAAGAAAGGTTCCCAAGGGGAACATATAACAAGCTCAAGATGAAGAAGATTGGGCCATGCAGAGTCCTAAAGAAATTCGGGGAAAATGCCTACGAAATTGAGTTGCCAAAGGGCATCGGGATATCTCCGATTTTTAATGTTTCAGATTTATACCCATACCGGGCTGGAGAAGCAGACACTGGAACTAAGGAACCATTGATCCAGTGGCAGAAACAATTACCAGTTACACAGAAGCCTCAGATAGAGTGCATACTGGATAAAAGAGTAGGCAGGAAGACCAAGAGAAAGCAGTATTTTGAATACCTGGTGAAATGGAAGAACCACCCAGTGGAAGATGCCAGCTGGGAAGATGAAGCAGTGATACTAAAGCATGGGCAGACTATGCACGAGCTCATGGACAGGAGCCCATGAAATCTTTTGAGCTGAGGAGTATGATGCAGGAGCATCCACACCTCATCAAGCGAGCTAGCGCGTGGAGGAAGGAACGACAGCTGGATAGCGCCAGCTAACCACTTTTTGAATCTTACCTTGATATTTGTTGTGCCAAGACATTAATGCAGGGTTTAATGAAGCACATTTGTATTGTAAGACGGACTTTGAGTAGATAAGCTCTCGTCCTTACGTAGCTGAGGCATTTATTAGATTTAATGCAGGTAGATAAAATAATTAAGTCTAGATTAGAAATTTTTACTTTCGTGAGGGCAAACAGAATATAGGCACCCTCCTTTGTATTATTGTATTCATTCATAGAATTAGCATTCAGACAGGAGCAAGAAGAGAGGAAGCAGAGGACGTGTGAGAAAAATCCCCATGTACAGATATTGAATTAATAGGAAATATTTGATTCAATTCCATGGCTGTGATTATTCTCTGTGTGTTGTTGATATTATGCTGTTGCATACTTGCTTCTTGTTATGCCTTCGTTTTATATGTTGCGTATGTCATTTCATGGTAGATTCGAAATCTGTGAGAGAGAGAGAATGAGTTTCAATTGTTTCTCTGTCTGAGCCAGGAGAGTCCTGCATAGAGTGCAGTCGAATTCATCCGCATAGAGTGCGTTGATGAGGCCAGACAGTTGAACTCTTATTCTCATCTACCCAAGGTTGTATTGGGTTATTCGAACCGTGCAGTTGAAGTGCAGGTTGGATTTGAAGTCTCAGAGGCGAGTCTGAGTGGAGGAAAACAGGACTGCGTTGGCAGGATTGCATGGGGTCTGGATGACTTCAACACTTTGAAAGTTGTTGGAGGTCGAACACGTAAAGCGGGCGTAAAAGTATCTGAAGGAGTCAGAGTGGGCAAAGCTCAGAAGGGATAGTTCCTTGCGAATAATTGTGGGAACAGACCCAAGGGAAGCTTCGAACGTGAGAATTTTTGGAGCGAAAGGATTCCTCGAGAGGAAAACCAATGGACAGGGTTCGCAGAGGAAAGTTGTGAAGTCTCGCCAATCATAGGATCATGGATAAGTTGCGCGAGGTTTATCCCTTTGGCACAGGAAGTCAAGAACCAACGCCCATCGGGGTTCGGCAATCGACGGTTGACAAGGTAAGGCGAAAACCCGTTGAAATCGTGAGTAGCGATTTCCCGAGTTATCTGAGACCGTCGATCGGAGTGGGTACAGGTGGCACGAGATCCCAGAGAGTCGAGACTCGGTACATAGGTGTTTTTAGAGTTGAAAGGACCATGGAGAAAGAGCGAACTTCCCAGTTGCGACAGGTCCCACAGGAACAACGTGGAGTGCTAACATGTGGCATCGCACCTCGGTATTCAGGGTTTTGAAAGGTGAGTGAATCGTGACCTTTCATATGCCGATTTCCCGATAGGGAAATCCCCAACAAGACTGGGTTGTTGACCATTGACCATCAGGGATCAGAGCTTGGAGGTTTGAATTGCAAGGGAAGTGCACAGAGGGTTCACGATGGTGTTAATACTGATTTCCCGAGAAGCGAAGGGGAGATCGCCGAGGAGATAGTTGTGGGTAGTGAGAACTCACGAGAGGAGTTGGAAGAGCATTGTCACTCTTCAAGCCAAGGTTAAGAAGGTCCTAGAGGAAGCAGTTGCTGCCGAGGGCAGACTTGCGTCAGAGGTTTGTGAAGATCGCCATGAAAAGCCTTCGTACAACAATTTGGTATAAATGTCAACTGGAGTCTGGCTTAGCTAAGATCTTATATAAATTATTATATTTACTACAACCATAACATCGAGATGAAAAAAAAATTGAAGAAGACAAAAAATGAATCTACTCAAATTCCTACAGGCCATAACCTTCTTTATTCTTTGTTGGGCATTAATACCTTAGGGAACGTTTTGTTGGCAAAAAAAAACAGCCAGTTGTGATTAAATTTTTCTGTATTTGAGCATGGGAAACTGATTCGTGCCTTGAAAATGTAGTTCTTGCAGAGGCATCCCCACCTAGCAGGAATGAATAGGAAGGGAAGGATATCTTCAGGACTGCAGAGGTGAGAAGGTAAGGTATTCATTGCAGGGTCGAATTAGATAGTTTTAATACAGTTGCAGAGGCAAAGAATCGGTTTCCACACATAAATCAGGGGCGAAAATAAATGGCTTTCAACCACGGTTACAGAGGCAAAACGAAAATGCCAGAAACTAAATTTTAGTAACCAAATTACCCAACAACATTCCAGCTACGGTTTTACTATAACCATTTATGAAAACGAAAATGCCAATAACTATATTTCAGTAACCAATTTACCCAACAACATTCCAGCTATAGTTTCACTGTAACCATTCATGAAAATAAAATTGCCAGAATTGTAAGAAATAAGTTACATATATATAAAAACCATTTTCGCAAAATCTAGACTATCTTTCTAAATGCACGAAAGCCTACGTTGCCAGACCTGGAAGTGGAAGAATAAAAGAGAGGCCCGTGAAGATGCTAGAAACTATAATGGTAATTATCAAGAGCGTAAAATTATGCAGCAATAATTTAAATGCGGAAATACCAATTCGTAAAATGCAGCACGAAGAGTAATGCAGAAGCATAAAGATCCCAACCAAGGAACAGTAAAACCCAAACCAGAACGCTAAACACAATAAATTTTAGGCCATCAATCGAACAGGCAAAAACTCAAGGCAGAATTCATCCATTTACAATCAACATACAGATCAAGCATTAATTCCTAATGCATTCTACTTTACAAGTAGACAAGTGTACCATTGCCTGATAACTCTCCTCGAAGGATGTATGTGCGCTCCGTGTCGCTCCCGCTCACCGATCATTGAGACGTCACCAGTACCTCCTAGCCAATGCTAGGGGTACTCTGCTTCCCCCTTATCCCCCTAAGCCGCAAAGGGGCCACACACTATCTAGATGGTACATCTAGCTCTCAGCTCGCCTTGCAAGGTCGAGCTACCACTCCTATCCGAGCTGGGAAAACCCAACTCCCCACAAGTAATTAGTCAAGTCAAAAATCTAGCAGTGTAACATTATGGTAACAGTCGATCCCCTTCTTCCTCCTCCTTCCTCGTTTTTATAGAGTTTTAGAACTTCCAAATTTTCCCTATATCTCTTTTAATTTAAGTTTCAATGAAAATATTCTAAAAATTCTCCATCGTACAAGTGTCATTCATCCCCCACTTTCCTCCAAAATTTATTTTCTTTAATTTATTAATTGTCTCATTTCCCTCACCCACCTAGAGTTGCTCCTAAATTTACTCCTAGGTGTTCCTAAATTCCCTTACAGGTTTTAAATACTTTCCCTAAAATGATGTTGCTAATTTAGTTCAATTTAGAAGGTTCTTTATTGCAAATTCTTTACTAAGTTCACCTCTCTTTTAACCATAAGTTCCCTTCTTTCCTTTATTATGTTTCCTCCATTCCTTACTTTCCTAAATTTTATTATTCCCTTCTTTCCCCTTTTTATTAGAGCCAAAATGGCAGTTGCACAAATTAGCCTCTTTTCCTTTTTATTAATAATTTAATACCTTTTACACTTTCACAAGTTAAACAATTAAATTGTTCTTTACAATTTTAAATCCACTTATTTTAATTAAATTCTTACTCTCTTCATTTTACCCCCAAAATTTTATGAAGACTAAAACTATTACTCAAGTAGTTTTTAGTTTAATTTTTTTTTTATTTTTTATTTTTTTATAGGGTATTTTTCTTAAGGTTAGACCAAATTTTACCCCTAGAGAAGTTTTAGACTTAGGATTTAGATTTTGAACTGGGCGACATTTAATTAGGGAAGTTGTTTAAGAATTTCTTAATGTGTTAAATGTATTAGGGCCATCTAGGTTTGTTCCTTCATCATCATCAACGCGACGTGCCCTTCATGACGCACCATGTGCTCCAAGGGTGCCACTCGCCTCATTTGTTTCTTTTGCACGACATGCCCTTCAGGATGCACCATGTGCTCCAAGGGTGCCACTTGCCTCTTATGTTTCTTTTGTGCGACGTGCCCTTCAAGATGCACCATGTGCTCCAAGGGTACCAGTGACCTCTTGACTGATTGGTAGACATCAATAACCCCTAGAGTCAACACTCCACTAGGTGAACTTGTGGGAGACTAAGGGCTTCTAAGGAATAAGGCCATCGCCTTATTGCGCGCCCCTTAGAATCATCGTGAGAGATTGTCACAGTCTGCCCCCACAACCTCGTGAATCATCTCGAACTAGGTAATCGTTAACCTACAGTTCGAGCCACAGCGGGAGTGCTAGTAGACTGTGGCAGGGCTGCTATCCACACCTCTCCCTCAACCTCTCTAGTAGTTGTGTGTGGCCCCTTTACTCCATATGTGAGTCTGGTCGGCAAGCTATCGTTAGCTTGGATCATCAACAATCATGTCAGAACATGTCCACATCATATCATCAAATCAATGTAATATCACAGTAAATAAATCAACCCAAAAAGCATACTCCCTGACTCAATCCGGATTCCAAGGGGTTCCATTGATGCCTCTGCATCCTCAAGGTCCAAAACCCTGCACACTCAGTAAAACCAAGTTAATAGAACATGTCTATGTCAAAGCAGTAAAACATCATGTCATCTACCATAACACATCATAATCAAGGACAAATGTTTTAATATCATAATAGTCTGGATCACTTGTGAGCAAGTGTCCTCAAAGAACAATTTTTCTCAGTGCACCAGAGAAGGATGTTACAGTTTAACTAAAACCATATTAGGACAATTAATTATCTAATTAATTTTACTTAATAATCCCTATGCATCTATTTAACCAGGGTTGTTACATACACCCACCCTTCAAGAAACTTCGTCCCAAAGTTAAGGTATCTCATGATACAAAGGAAAAGAAAAATGGTGTTGACGGGTGAAATTGACCGTCCGTCAACAGGAAGAGCGAGTTCGGTCTAGGGTTGTCTAAATAACCCAAGCCATTTGGTGTAACTCATTCTGATGGGTTTAATGGCTCCGTTAGCTAATCTAAGAATCCTAAAAGAAACGAATAAAAGAGAGAAATAGCTAAATAATTACTAAACACACTATATATATGTACATATGTTCAACTGTAACTAAAGTAGTTGTATTTAAACAGAACATATACAAGTCTCATTTATTTACATGATTTACAAGATGCAAGTTTTAATCAAAACTTACGAAAATTGATGTGAAAAATGAATGCTTCTAGGAAGCAGATAAAGAAAGAACATAAAAATATTTATTGTTTTTCTTTTATAAATTTAAAGAATCTTGCAAAAATGTTAATGAAACATGAACATGTGGATAGTCAAAGTTGAACCATACATTCTAGTTTCAATGATATGTAAATGATAGAAAAATACAAAGAAGCTATCTTGTCAGTGAATTAGTGAGGTGTATCCAAGCATCTGCATGAGTGGTGAACATCCAACTTCCATGTCCAAGAGATAAATCTACAATGAACCTTATGACTATTCTAAATGAATTCAGAACATGTATTGGCAGCTTAGGTTTTAATGACAGAAAAGGAAACACAAACATAAACTTGTGATCTCATAATTATACATGATTACAATCAGATAAATCTAGAAGCAATC
>CBVK0101020190.1:0-10170 GCA_900067695.1 Picea abies
CCTTTCTTTGTATTATTTCAACATTTTGAGATTAATGAAGAGCGGTCTCATTATTGGGAGTGGACCCAAAGATATAGCTAGGATGTCTGGTGAACTCCGTTATCAAGTTTTAGTGTGTTTTTATTGATATTTGTTCTTTCATGATATCTTCTTTACATCTCACAAATTCACTTATGAAGAATGAATTAAGCAAGTTGATGTTCAGAAGTCTAAGAGTTTAGTTAAGTGAAGCAATCCATATAAAATTATAAAGTGCATTGTCAATTTAAAGATCTTGGAAACTGAAAAATATTTGTTATCAATGAAGGACTAATCGTTGAATTGGCAACTTAAGCTTTTCAGATCATCTGTGTACTATCAGATTAAACCTCTTGTTGAATTCTTCTACAATCTCATGTTCATTTATTTTAGCAGTACTAAGGGCAACCAATAAATATCTATTGTCTTCCTTTTCTCCCCGTTTCTCCATGAAAGTATTATCCAATTCAGCCTTGGTGCAAATGCTATTATTAAGCAAGCTTGTGAGCCACTCTATGGTGTCAACTTCTAATAATAGAACAAACAACTTTCATAAGCACATCCAAATGTGATAGATTAGATCTCTTTATCATATTCATGAATGCATTATAGTGATCTCTAGTATCTATGACATTATTTCCTTAAAATATGAGTAATTTATCAATTGCTCTTTTTGGAATGTTGTGAGGGTATCCTTTTATATTGTAGAAATAAAATGGCTTATAATTCTCATTTAACCAAGGTGCAACCATACTGAAGGAAGTTTAATTATATGTATTACTTTCAAACAAACACCTCATATCTTCAACAATGTTGAGGTCTTGGTAGTTTGATTTTTGTTATCTATTTTCCCTTCTTTTACAATATCTTTCATGTTCCGAGATCGTGTGGACAAGACCTTGTGAGGATGTTCTCGTGGAATACCTCTTTGGCATAAATTAACTTTGTGGAATCACTGGATGATATTTTATGATATATGTTCAACTTCAACTTTATGCTCATCAAAAAATGAATCTCAAATATTTAGGACATGAGGTAATGGAATTTTTCCTTGGCAACAGTGCCAAAATGTTACCTCCCAGGTTCTCACTAAGTGTGAAAGTCTCAACCATACATATGAGACCACAAGGGTAACTTATATAGGCTTCCCATTGTCGCCTCAACAACTCTATCTCTTAATTTAGGACAACCCTACTCTAACTCAAAGGGGGAATCCCTAAGGTAATCTAAGTTCAAATAAATGATGATGGAAAATGGCACTTGAGGACTTAGGATAAATCTAGTTCTGGGGCTTAGTTGTAGCAAGTGAATTTCCATATTTACAAATGTAACTTTCATCCTATTAAAGATGACAAAACAACAAGATTTCCTTGGGCTAATAACAAATTTGATATCAAATATGAAGCTAGAAATTACATATTTTCAAATAGAAAATTTAAGTCTAAGTAAATATGGGTAAATGGGGGTCTATTAAACTTAAAAGGAAATCTGAAATAAATGATTCTTTTCTGTGAATTTTCAGATTATAAAACATAAAATAAAATACGATTTTTTATAAGTTTTTGGGTGGTTGAAAGGGGGAGGACAAGTGCCCATTTTCCAGATTGGGAAAATGGGCTTCTAAAAGGGTTATTTTGACAAAGTTTAGAGTCTATAATAGTATAAAGAATCATGATATAACAACCCTAAGTTGGATGCAAATTTTTACTAGAAATGCAAGAGGAAAGGACCTAGAAAGGTCAATTTTCAAGCTACTATCAAGCTATTAATTCACTAGGAAATAAACTAAGCAAGAACTTAGAGATATCACATGCAATAGATAATTTCCATAACAAAACAATAAATTAATTAGAGAGAGAGGGTGGGGGGGGACTATCACACCTAAATCACTTCCATCGTGGTTGATAAAACCTTCACCTTGGCCTTAAGAAGTAGCTTTGACATTAAAAAATTTAGCACAACAATTAACATCCACAAGGAATCACCTCACATGAATAAGAAAGCACCATTTTATTCCATTAATCCTTCATAGGATCTTAGAGCAGTATGGCCTCCAAAAATTACAAGCACTTTTGACAACCATTAAAAATGGGGGAGCCTCAAATATATAAAGTCTAGGATCAACAACCTCCACATTAAAATAACAATATTTTTACAAAAACCCTAGATCTATCCTATAAAAACATAAAATATCTTCATGCTCCAACTAATTACTTGGCAGGACAAGTCAAACAACTAATAAAATAGGTGGAACAATGCCACATGTACAATCTCCAAGAAACAAGAGATCAAGGAAAGAAGATCGCTCTTTAATTTGTATGTAAGACCATGTAAAACATCTCCAATAAAAGTATAAATACTCGAAGAGGGGAGTGTTCCACAAGTTAGAAGGATATACAGGCCAAGAATAGACAAAACAACTAGGGTTTTATTTCCCCAACCTCCACATATGTGAAATAAATAGAATAATGTGAGGGCTGCTCCCCTAATATCCTCCAAGAAAAAGTCACTCCATTAAAGTAATTCTCTGCAATCATATCATTGGATAGATATGGTGGCACGTGTCATCTCCAAGAAATATATCTCAACCAATGATAAAATATGCATGGAAATATCTCCTCCATGTGGAACATGTGACCTCCAAGATGGTGCATCCCTCGCATATGTGTAACAAACTCATAAAAATGTGTACTAGGAGGTGGATCCAAAGGAGATGATGTCAATACGTAATTAAAAAAAGGCACGACCCATGTGCATGGTTAAGAAATCCTCAACCACCTCCATAGAAGAGGGTGATGACCTCATCTCATGCATAAAATAATAGTATATGGGATGGGCACTGATGGGATCCTAAATTAAGACTAATTATATTCATTAATTGTATAATTAATTACCCTCAAGATCTTGCAGTTTGTCTATTGGTTGGTTGAATATATGTTGAATTGGCCTATTTTGTAGCTAATGACAATGTGTTGATTAATAACTTGCAATAGTTTATTTCAGTTGCATTTCATGAGATTATTATGTGTGCATGCTATAGTTTTCCTATTGTTGATGAGTATGGATTTGTTATATGTTTTCCAATGATTTATTCTCTATAGCTTTAACACTTACAGTTTTGGAAAAAGTACTTTGTTTGTTTTCAATATTCGATCTTTCCTTTGACATTTGTCCTAGCTACATCCAGGGGAAGGACAAACAAATACATGCTCATCAATGTGATGGAGAAGGCAACACTTCACCAACAAAGAATTATGACATCAATCAATTATGACTAGTATCCCAAGGGAAGAAAAAGTTGGGGTTGCAGAGACATGTTCCATAATGCTCTAGTCCAAGGAAGAATGGAGATGGTTGTGCACTCCACGAAAACCCATTAAAAGGAGCAGATTGATGAGAAGAATAGTACCATGGTTTTTCCATGATATCTCTTGCCTCGACCCAAGAAGGAGGGAGAGGGCCATGCACTCAGTAGAAGACATTTAAAGTAGTGTATCAAGAGGAAGAAGGGTTCCATGGATCCTCCAAGTAGATATTTCTTCTTGGCCAAATTGAGATCATGCATTGTTTTTTCTCCCATGATCCATATCAAGGATTACAGTCCCATATATGTGATCCATGGTTCTACATAGATAGTTGACCGATGATGCCTCATACATTATGCTTATCTCACTCTCATATGATGATTATGGTGCTTGACATATAGGAGGTAACTTGTTTCAATACTTCATATTAAATGTTAATGCCTTATGTACTTGTCATGAAAGTAGTGATTATCAATTGAATCAGATAATGGGTTATGATGCTCTAAATCTGTGCCTTTTTCCTTGTTTCACCTTGGTGGTCATCATCATCTCCTAGATAAGTGTTTCCACTCTTGGTAGAGTTGTACTACTAGGGGCTTTGATAGGGGTAGCTTGTCCATATCCTAATCCATACATAACATTTTCCATCTTTCACAATCTCCATTGTCCCCACTTTTGAGTTGGTGGTAATATGTCACACATATAGGTTCATGCTTCATAATCCCATGAGAAGAAGGAGCCTGAATGCTTGAGGTTGATGCAAATATATATATAAAAAAGGGGGGGAAAGAAAAAAAATGCTAAAATCAAAATGCAAAGAAAATGAAAAGAAAAAGAAATGGAAAACAACCAAAAGAAACACAGCATGAGAAATGGCCCCTTGCTATGAGGCCATCACCTCAAGTCCTATGTAATGAATGCATATCTAAAAAGGACTAAATGAAAGTTAAGTCTAGAAAAGGTTAAATGAGTAAAGAAAAAGGAAAATAGGGGTTTGGAAAGACATAGTGCTGAAGAAAGGGAAAATCATTGCATAAGCGCTCCCTCATTACAAAGGAACTTATGTAGATGAATGTCTTACATAACCTCACATGACTGTGCATGCCACTCATGAGGTTAAACCCCACGCCATACCATCTATCATCACACATTATCGTTGATGGGTTTCTTGGAAAACAATTCTCCTCCTAGGTACTAACACATGTAATAGGGGAAAATAATAACCTTCCTATACATAAAATTGTCAAATTGTATGAATTCTATGAGTTATTGTGAAGTCTGAAGATGATGCTTAATGTAATCTACCTAATGGAATTTACATTTTACATGAATCACTTCTTATTTTGTAGTGGACTTGTGTACATGTCCCTAGATTGATGGTCACATTGGGTCACTTAAGCCCCTCCATGGATGATGTATTTTGCATAGATACAACATGGATATGAGCCTTGATCCTTTGGAGGACATTGATGAAGCCATTTTACACACTTGATGGAGGACGTTGGGATTTCCTTGAGGATGTCACACTTTTGAGATGACCTAGCACCTTGTGAGAGGACGTGGCACCTTTTTGAGGGGACACTGCTCCTTTTGGAGGTAACTTTACACTTGGAGTATAAAGTATTGCACCCTTTGGAGGGAACGTTTCACTTTGGAGACCCTACACATGCCTCTTCACAATTTTTTGAGTGAGTTGTCTACCTTAGGAGACCACACATGCAACATGTGTGAGTTTGAAGATGCATTGATGGTGGACATCTTAGCATTTGGGCACTTTACTTCATCTCGGGAGCATCGTTAGGGGTCTTGTTGATATATCCACTCTTGTATCATGGATTTTTTAATGTATTATGACCTTATCTGTAGGGCTTGTAAAGAGATAAAGGAATTATTATATTTTCTTAAGGATTAAGCTAGGAAAATATTATTATTTTAATGAGAAGGGTGCTAGATCTCTCATATAAATAGAGAAGAACTTTTCATTTGTATCTCAATTGATAGAACTTGTGGGGAAAATTAATTTTCTACTTCTTCTCTTCTATATTTGTTGTGGATGGATAAGTAGAGTGACTTCTTAGGATGTCTTCTTGTGGATTGTGTTTTAAATTTCATGGATGCTCTTGGCTAGGGTTTTGAATATGAATCAATTTCTTGAGTAATTGGTCTCACTTGGTCCTATAGATTTTGTTTATGGATGATTTTAAGTGTAGTTGTACTTCTATAGTGGTGGTGGTGCACTCTCTTGGTGTCTTTCTTGAACAAGTCCCTTCTTCATAACTCTTGGAAGATTACTAGTGGAGTATCTTCCCTTGAACTTTCTTGAATTTTGTAAGGCACTAGGTGGATCTTCTAAGGTTTGTAGTGGACAACCCTAGATATCACCCTAGATCCACTTACATCCTCTCATGGGAGTCCTTAGTTGACCCCGTATGCCCCCAAAAATAGTAGGCAATAGTCTTCTCCCATATAATCAATCATAAATTATAAAATTTAAATTTATTTAAGTTTTAGGGTATTTCTAGGGTTTTAACAACTTATACTTATTTTTCAGCCATCAAAAACCCTAGACGTCTAGTGTTTCCCCACATATTTTTGACCTAAAAATCATTTTTCTTGGAACCTTACCTAGTTGTTTTTTATTGCATCATTTTAGGGCTGGACGTCTTGGTCTTTTTGGGCTGTTACAAGCTTTTAAATTTTCATAATTAACAAGTTATTTGAAACCCTAGTTTTACCCCTTGTTTTAGCCCTAAATTTCACTTGATTATAATTTGTTTAAGGGGTTGAATTTTATTGTTGTTATAACTTGTTTTATGTTGCAACTTACTTATATTTATTGCAAGTTTTATGACAACCTAGGGTAATTTTCAGATCTGCATTGTTTTAGACTTGTATAATTTTCAGATTTTATAGTGATATATTTTTGTCTTTGCAATGCCCCATACACTTTTCGTGGCCTCATGAACAAGCCTTTTTATCCCTTTCTACACAAATTTGTGCTTATATTCTTTGATGATATTTTGATCTACCAAAAAACTTGGAAGTCACATGTGGCACATGTTGATTAAATATTCCAATTATTTAAGGTACTTACTTTTTCATCAAATGTTCCAAATGCTCTTTTGGCACTCCTAAAGTGGAATATTTGGGTCACATAGTAAGTAGGAAAGTGGTGTGAGTAGACCCTAAGACAATTGAGGAAATGCAAGAATGGGAACACCTGCATGGTTTCCTTGGTCTTACTAGCTACTACATGATTTTTTACAGAACAATGGTTAAATTCAAACCCCATTAACATGTTTGCTAAAAAATAATGACTTCATTAGAATAGTGAAACCGAGGACGCTTTTCATGCCTTAAAGGAATCTATGTGTACTACTCCAGTGTTATTAGTTTCAAACTTCACCGAGACTTTAATCCTAGAATGTGATACCTTCAATAAAGGTATTGAGGGTGGTGTTGATGCAAGAGCTGTGATCTTTGGCATTCACCAGTAAACAATAGTGTGATAAAAACTCGTGAAATTTTATATATGAAAAATAAATGATGGCCATCCTTCACACATTCAAAATATGGCTCCCTTATCTAATTGGGTAGCGTTTTTTGATGACGACAAACCATCATTACTTTAAGTAATTTTTTAAACAATGTTTTTCTTCATGAAAAAAGAAAAAGTGGTTCACCAACATGTTAGGCTATGATTATGAGATCAATGACGAGATAGGAAAGAAGAACATGGTTGTTGATGCCTTGTCTTGGAAAGACGAGGAAGGGTCACTATTTAACCACGTCCTCAGTAGTGTCAGATTAGATTATAGAGGTACACCAAGAATAGCTAGCTAATGAAAAAATTGTTCAACTCTAACTGCTATAGGAGGATCCAAACCTTGGCATGATATAATAGGAACACATTAAGATATAAAGGGAATATATTTTTGGTGTAGAATACTTCTTTAAAATAAAGGTTATTATCATAATTGCATTCCTCTCCCATCGTGGATCACTCTTGATTTCATAAAACTTATGTATGGGCTAAGTGTTCATTATTTTATGATAACATGAACAATGGAATATGTACATTCGTAGTTGAATGCAACACTTATAAAGGAGCAAGGGTGAAATAGTGAAGAACCATGGGGTGTTGAAACCTATACTAGTACTTGCAACAATTTGAGTTAGCATTTACATGGATTTTATCTTTCGGTTTCCTAAAGTAGGTAACAACTTTTTATCATGGTATTCATTGACCACCTTTCCAAATATGCCAACTTTTGTGCCTTGCAACACCTGTTTAAGCCATCCAAATTAGCCCAAGTCTTCATGGATCATATTTTTAAATTTCATGGAATTCAAAATTCAATTATGATGAATTGTGATCCTACCTTCACCAACAAAGTCTGGGAGGAGTTGTTTGAACTACATGGCATCCAATTGGAAATTAGTGTGGCTTATCGCCCCTAAATCAATGGTCAAACTATTGTGGTAAATAAGTGTTCATAAACTTATTTGAGATATTTTGTATTAGAAAAATAAGGATAATGAGTCCAATGGATTCCCCTTTAATAATGGTTGTATAATACCACCTATCATGGTGCTACCAAAGGGTCACCCTGTGAGGTTGTCTATGGACAAGATCCCCTATTTGTGTGCTCATACTAACCATGCACCTATAAGGTTTGGGGAGTAGATATCACCCTTAATGCAAGTGCTAACATTTTCGTACACTTGAGGACAATTTAGTTTTGGATCAAAATATAATGAAGCAACATGTAGATCAAAATCACTCATAGTTCTTATAATATCTCAATTTTGACACCTAGAATATTACATAATAATCATGTATTATTGTGTGGGGTTGATTATATGATGGGAACTAAGCTATGTGGCATGAGATATAATGATTCCACATTGTAGATATGTGAAATGCATTGTAAAAATTCCTAATGTGGAGCTCAAGGCCAAGGCTTGACCAGTGAATGCATAGAATTCCTAGTGGTGGGTCAGGTTTTTTGTTTTTTTGATCTAGGTTTAGAATGTGATGGGCATATTTTCCACGATATGATCATGTATATATAAAGAAATGTATGAAAAGGAAAATACATAATAATATAATATATGCCAAAATGGTTGCTTGAAGAAGGAATAAGGGGACTATGATACCACAATAGGGGAAGAGGAAAGGGGGTTGTTGGGTGATTTGACCTTGTCATTGTCCTTTGGAAGTATTTACATTTCTTGCATATGCTTTCTTATAACCCATCTAATCATCATTTGACTATTTGGTGTGTACTAAGTACATGTGTCATATCCTTGGGAAGAGAGTAGATCTTATGCAATAAAATGTTTCCCATTGTCTTTTCCAGATTGCATTCTATGATAATTCTATTAGGCAACCATACGTGGGGAGGAATAGGAGACAAGATCCTATGTTATTAGGATGTTTCTATATAATTGTCATGGTTTTTATGGATGGTATGAATGTTATGGAAATATTTTCCCATGTACTCGTAGCTGGTAAAAGCCCACAAAAATTGGGGAAGATTGTTTATGAAAATGTGGAAGAAAATGGAATGATTGGAGAGAGATACCATGAGAGGAATGTCCATAGTGGTTGAGGAAATGTCTTTAGACTTGCAAACTTGTTATTGTTTTTCATTGACTATCTTGAGGCCAAGTGCTTTTTGTCCCAGGTTATTACTAGAAGGTAGACAATATATTGGGTTATTTCTGCACATTCTAAAGAGCATTGGAAGGGAAGAGCACTCTGAGAGACTATTGAGAAGAGAAAGAGTAAGTCTTCCTTGTATTGTGTGGAAAATTGGAAGAGAGCGAGATGACTAATATGATGGCTAGATGAGAGCTTGGATATATTCTTAGTGAGAAGATGGCTTATCATAAGAGTAATGGGTTGGGATAAGTGAGTTTAGAGCCTCATAGGATATTCCTTCGTCCTAGTGGTATCATAATCTAGCCTAGGGGTGGAATGCTTAGTTGATTCTTATGGTTGGGTTAAAAATCACTCTAAAACAACCAATTTGGAGGACATGGCTTTATTTGTAGACAAGTGTTCATGCTTGTATCATTGTGGACTACTTTTTTGTTTTTCTAATTTATTAAAGTAAATGGGAATGAATGAATTCAGAATATGCAAAGTTATTTCCATTCCTATTTTATATTTGCATATGAATTTTGTATTATATTTCTATTAGAGGCTAAATCTACCCTCATAGATGGTTTATGATGCTAGGAAATATTTTTGGTAGTGCCCAATGGCCAATGAAGCATCTGGGGATGCCACAAAGTGGTATTAGAGCTTATGGTTACAACATTGGTATTTATGGGCTAGAAATTAGATTGCACTGAGAGAATTATTATCTACATGTCAAGTTTTTGACAAAATGTCTCAATGAAAATAGGGAAACTGCAGTTTGCAAGACACATGTTTGACAAATTGCTAATGAACAAGAAGTGTATAAATCCTATAGTTGAGAAATTCGTGGCATCAAAATGCTATATTGTGTTCTTGATAGAGCATACAAGCTAAGCATGGAATCGTTGTTGCTTATGATAATGAATTGCAGAGTTTAACTCCATGCCATAATGAACAAATTGTGAAATCAATAAAAGTGTCCAATTCAGATAATTGATAGAAGTTCAAATTTCCACTAATGGGGTTGAAATTATGTTTGAAGTGTAAACAACTAAGTGTTGAATTTTTTATATGAGATAATGTTGTATATGAGATGATGTGATAAATTCACTATTACAATGATGAATGTGCCAAATATATAGAGAACCTAAAGGCACATATGGTGACCATCCATGAAAGGATATGTCTCTAATAATT
>CBVK0101020191.1:0-10170 GCA_900067695.1 Picea abies
ACCCTAGATTTGACCAAAAAACCAAATTTCACGTCTTGGCCTTCTGAGAGTACTAGGAGATGCATTGGGCTAGGGCACACTAATCTATCCAGAGATTAGGTCAATCTCGTCACTTAAGGTGCCTCGACAAGAGGTTTAGGGTTTTTGCAACTACTTATGCTGGTAACCCTAGCTGCAGTGCTTCTGGAAACTGCTCCTGCTAGTAACCCTAGCGGCAGTTCCTCAACGAGCTCAATGTCTAGCGGCTATGTTTCCTTCCAGCGTTTTAGATTGACTGAAGGGGTGTGTGCCCATAACCTGTTAGAATATAAAAGATGGTGTGCTTGTTTTACCATTGACGATACCTTCATCACCCAACCATAGGTCGAAGCCTCCCTCCGAGCACCTTAACCTTGACCTGAGGATTCCTCCGGAAGCAAACCCTAGGCTAGATAGCCAAACAAAGAGTAGCGCATCAATCCCCAAGGATAGCACATCACAAAAGCTGATCAGATAGTCCCAAACCCTAGCCAGAGATATTCAATCCAAATACTGAAACTTGCTGCTGCTGCAGCTGCACCTGCAACCCTCCTCCAAAGCTGCACACCAGACTACAACTGCAGTGCGCACCAACTGGGAAACTGCAATTCTGAGATGCTGCAAATGAGAATTGGCGCCTTGTATTTATAGTAATCCTGCCAGTTTTGCTGGGGCCAACTTCTCCTTCTGGGTATGCGTTTGTTCAGTATATTATTATTATTTCTAGCCGACTTCTTCTCTTGGAGGCTAATAGCCTAATATAAATTATCTTCTTGAGCCGACAAGGCTTCTAGGGTTATTATCCAACTCATTAGGGTTTCTCTTGCTTCCCGGAGTCTTCTATTCTCGTCAGGTTCACACGTGTGGGTAAATACCTCCCACAGCTACCATAATATTAACAATATGGACACACACCAGCAGTTAAAGGAGTGAACTTCCACCTATTCTAGTCTCTTAGGCAGTTACAGGAGTGAACTGCCACCTAGTTGAGTTAACTAGTCAACTAGTCTTCAGTTAACTGACTGAACAGAAAGTAGTGAGGAGTTAACTCAAGGAATCAAAGCTAATGCGCCACTTTGGTGATGATACCAAGGCAAGGTCTAATTAGCATGGTGATGATCCCAATACAACATCTAAACTCAACTCAACTAGTCAAACTGAAGTGTGAACTGAAAAAGAATATTCTCCAGGTGGAATATTCTCTCCTAAAATATAGGAGACTGGATAATGACTAATTATGACTAATGAAAAAATAAAAACCTTAGGAAAAAGAAATCCTAAGTAACTCCAACACCCCCCTTGGACATCACTATGGTGAAAATAAAGATTGGGTCTCGGCAACGAGGCCATGTTAGGTACCCAAGTACAAAAGATACACTGAAAATAAAGTGAGGAAAGAGGGAAAAACTCATGGGAAACCCTCCCCCTCAAGGTACAATGTATGTAAAAAGAAGAACTATAGTTGCTAGGAAACTGTGTCCTTGAATCCAAGACGACCTCGTAGAGAATGGAATTTCTGCTCAGTGAAGGTCTAGGTGAAAATGTATGCCATCTGTTCTGCTGAAGGAAAAAACTATAAGTCGATGATCCCCTCATGTACTAAGTTCTGGATGTAGTGCATGTGGATCTCGATGTGCTTCATTCGCTGCCTCTAAACTGGATCTCTGCAAAACTTCAGAGTGCTTTGGTTGTCACACCAGATGACGATCAACTGATGAAACTGAATGCCCAACTCAGTGAGAAAATGTTGTAGCCACATAGCCTGAATGGTTATGTTAACGACCCCTTTGTACTCTGCCTCGACTGAAGATAGAGAAATGGTAGCTTGCTTCTTGCTCAACCAACAGATAGGCTCGGAACCAAGACTGAGTAAGTAACCAGATGTGGACTTGTGATCAATGCTATCATCAGCCCAGTCAGAATCAGTAAACCCAATGAGATCTAATGTAGAGTCTGCTGCATAATGAATCCCAAAGGTGATGGTGCCCTATACGTATCGAAGGATATGCTTTGCAGCTTTCCAATGTAGCTCCTGTAGCTCCTGCATGAACCTGGAAACTGTGCCAAATGCATATGAGAGGTCTGGTCTGGAGTGTGTGAGATACAACAAGCTCCCCACTACTCATCTGTATAGTGTGCTGTAAACCAGTGGAGTCTCCCCGCCATCCTCAAGTTTGACTCCTGATAGGAAAGGAGTTGGAGTAGACTTGCAATTTGTCATGTGAAATCTCTCAAGGAGATCTCGTGCACACTTGGCTTGAGATAGTTTGATGCCTGATGCATCCTGACTGATCTCAAGTCCAAGGAAGAAGTGTAGCAGACCCATGTTCGTCATCAAAACCCTGTCATGAAGAATCCTCTTGACTGCAACTATAGTTGAAGTCGAGCAACCGATGATCAACAAATCATTGACATACAAAACTAAAAGTAGAAGTGAATCAGTCGTCCTGAGCAAGTATACATTCGGGTCTGATTTACAACATACAAAGTTTTGTGACAACAGGTAGGAGTCCATCTTGGCATACCATGCCCTCAAAGCCTGCTTGAGGCCATAAAGTGACTTCTTCAGTCGAAAAACCAAAGATGAGTCCTATATAAATCCCTGGGGCTGCTCCATGTAAATCTCCTCAGAGAGATCACCATGAAGAAATGCATTCTTCACGTCCATCTGATGGACTTCCCATCCCTTGGCTGCCACAATGGCAAGTGCCAATCGTATGGAATCCATCTTCGCTATTGGAGTGAAGGTCTCATCATAGTCAATACCATGGACCTGCTGAAAGCCTTTGGTGACAAGCCTGGCTTTGTATCTACTGATCTATCCATCCATTGCGCTCTTGGTCTTGTAGACCCATCTACATCTGACAAGTTTCCTCCTAGAAGGAAGGGGAACCAGATCCCAAGTCTGGTTCTCGAGGAGGGAGTTGTACTCCTCCTGCATGGCGGATTCCCAAAAGGGATTTCCAACAGCCTTGCCATAAGACTATGGATCTGAAGATTGAACCAAGAAAATATGGTTGGAAGGCAATGGTTCAGTGGCAGTGAGTGCAATAGGAGGCTCCTTGAAATCAGATCGAGTCCTCCTAGTATCGACTGGATCACCAATGAGATCCCCTGCATCCTGAAGAGTAGTCTATGCCCACTTGGGCATCTGCTTTAGCTCTACAACTACATTTGGATGCCCTGACTCTGCATATGACTGTACTGACTCTGAATTTGAATCATTTGATGCCTCTGAATCAAAACTCTCATCTAAAGAAGAGTCAACATGTGCATGCTCATCATCTTGGATAGGTGGAAGAGTGAAGGTGTCTGCATACGACTGCTGAGGTACATGTGAGACACTTTCCTCGAATTGGACACTACGCTCAATGATGAGTCACTCCGAGGAAAGATCATTAAGTCGATATCCCTTCACACCATCAGGGTATCCAACAAATATGCACTCAGTGCTCTATGGATCAAGTGCCTTCCTCTTTTCAGAGGGAATCTGAGCCCATGCACGTGAACCAAAAATGGGAAAGTGGGCCACTTCCGGTTTGAGGCCGCTCCAAGCCTTGTAGGGGGTCTTATCCTTGATAGATCTATGAGGAGATATTTTTTGGATGCATGTTGCACAGTTAAGTGCTTCGTCCCATAGTCTCTATGGTAGTGACTTTGTATGCAAGATGGCATCTCCTTTAGAGATCTGTTTTTTCACTCAGCAACTCCGTTTTGCTGTGGAGTGTAGGGAGCTGTATGCTGCAACTGAATCCCTACCCCATGGAAAATATTATGAATCTCATGATTCAAATACTCTCCCCTGTTATCAATGTGGAGGACTTTGATCTTCTTTCCAAACTATGTCTCTACCAAAGCTTTGAAATCTTTGAGGTGTTGAAAGACCTTAGATTTTTGCCTGAGAAAGTAGATCCAAGTAAAACGTGAGAAATCATCAACAAAAATGAGAACAAACTTCGCTTTGTTGATCGATGGATGCGGAAAAGGACCCCTGAGGTCACCGTGGATCAGATCTAAAGGTGCGGAAGCTTGCTGATACTTTCCTTTGACAAATTTCTCTTGAGGGTGTTTTCCGAGAACACATCCCTCACATACTCCCTTGGAGAAATGGATGTCTGGTAGACCATCAACTAATCTATGCTTGCTAAGCTGTTGCATGTATCTGAAATTCAAATGTCCAAACCTTTCATGCCATATCCTACTACTTTCATCAGCATGAGTAAGCAGTAAAGTAGAATCAGGTTCAATGAATTTAGAAAATGTATACAATCTAGATTGATGATTTACCTCACTGGTAGAAACCCTGGAGTTGGTTTGCATGTTGTATATGTCCATGGAATTTGGTGTGAATACAAATTTCTTTCCGGTGTCAGAATTCATCATCTGATACACGGAGATAAGGTTGACAGAAAGCTTGGGAACATGTAGAACGTTCTCGAAGCTTCAGTTGGTGAGTTCAATCCTTCCTTTGCCGGTGACTTCGATAGAAGAGTTGTCCCCCATCAGAATAGGAGGACCTTTGCATGCATCCAAAGAAGAATAGATTTCTTTTGAGGCATCCATGTGATGTGATGCTCCTGAATCTACGATCCAAGCATCGGGAGAGGAGTTGATTGCAATCAAGGCATGGTTAGAATTGTCTTTCTTGGAATTCAGATCTTCTGGCTTCTTCTTCTTTGCACCCTCAGGGATGCGATCTCCAAGGTTGTTTTGCTGAAGTATTTGAGACATCAGATTTTTTTTTTTTTTCATGCATGCAGATTCTGAATGGAATCCTTTGTGACAGTATGTGCATTTTTCTCCTTTTCTTCCCTTTTCTCCTTTGGATCCGGAGGCATCGGTGAAGGGTTTTGTGTACCCTTCCTTCTTCGTATGTGCATGAGCTTTCTGCTTATCTTTATCTTTAAATTTCTGATATTTGTGGCTGCCATCATGCGCCCTTGGTCCTTTGATTGCACCCATTTTGATGAGATTCGTTTGCTCTTGTGTCAGGGATTCGATAAAGTCCTCAAGAGAAGACATCTTCCAAGTGGCTCCAGAGGTGAATCTGACAGTATAGAATGTGGATACGAATACAGATAATTTAGGTCCAAGCTTGGAGAGAATGATGAGAACCATTTGTTTCTCCTCCGTCGATTTATCAACCTTGCAAGCTTTGAGTTGTGACACTAAATCCTTGAATTTTGTAAAGAAATATTGGATGTTGTCGAAGATTTTTGGATCCAATGTGAGAAACTCCACCTCCAGTATGTGTCCCCTCATCTCATCCTATTTTCCAAAGAGCCCTTCCAAGATTTTTTAGGCTTCATTGGGAGTCTTACAAGAAGATATGTAAAAAAGGAGATCGGGAGAAATAAGACTGTGAATTGTTCTGAGTGCCTCATCCATGCGATTTAAGTACTTGGATTTTTCTATGGCTGATGTCGGCTCTGTATCTGTATTCATGGTTAATCTATACAAACCTCTAGATCGAAGATGTATGGCTATTTTCTCCTTCCATGAAAAATAGTTGTAAGGTGTAAGAATGAATTCTTTTTGAAATTCCATCTTTTCGTTGTCTTCAATCTTTTGTATTTGCAAAATATTTTGGTGTAGCTTTTGCTTAGCAATCCATTGGCTCTGATACCATGTAAATGTGTTGACCTGCATAGAATAGATATAGCTAAACAATGATACACACATTTGTAGAGAGAATTGGAAAAAGAAGAAGGAGATAAAGAATGGAAAGAATTCTCATTAACCGTTATGAATAATAAATAATTTACACATGATATACTTTGTATAACTCAATGAGTTTGACTTGAGGTGAACCAAGTCGCCATAGTGGTGGTCTAGAGTGATCTGGACACACACTAGCAGTTACGGGAGTGAACTTCCACCTATTCTAGTCTCTCAGGCAGTTACGGGAGTGAACTTCCACCTATTCTAGTCTCTCAGGCAGTTACGGGAGTGAACTACCACCTAGTTGAGTTAACTAGTCAACTAGTCTTCAGTTAACTGACTGAATAGAAAGTAGTGAGGAGTTAACTCAAGGAATCAAGGCTAATGCACCACTTTGGTGATGATACCAAGGCAAGTTCGAATTAGCATGGTGATGATCCCAATGTTTTATGGTGATGATCCCAATGCAACATCTAAACTCAACTCAACTAGTCAAACTGAAGTGTGAATTGAAAGAGAATATTCTCCAGGTGGAATATTCTCTCCTAAAATATAGGAGACTGGATAATGACTAATTATGACTAATGAACAAATAAAAACCTTGGGAAAAAGAAATCCTAGGTGTGTGTGAAGTAACTCCAACAGATGAAGTGGATTTGGATGTTGTATCACTTGATATATGTGGCATAGTGTTGGGAATTCCTTATCTTTATGATAGAAAACCAGTCTTCTTTCATCATGAGAACAAGTACCACCTTACTAAAGGGGGAGTGGAATATATTGTTGGAGCTCATAGCATGAGGGTAAATACAACACTTGTTAGTGTAGGACAAATGAAGAGACTCATAAACACTAATAAGAGATATGTACTCATGGTTGTAAGAGAGGAATATGTCAGGACATCCGACACTTTCCAAGGATGTGATCCTTCTCATAAGAAAGAATTAATTGATATTGTTTCTAAGTATGATGATATTTTCTAGGAACCAGATGGATTACCTCCTAAGAGGGAAATCCAACATGAGATACATCTTCAGTAGGATTCTCCCCTTCCTAATGTGGGCATGTACAAGATGTCATTTGTGGAGATGACATAGATCAAGAAGTATGTACAAGGCTTATTGGATCAAGGGGTGATCAGGCCCAATTCATCTCCTTGTGGTTCTATGATTGTGATGGTGCCAAAGAAATATAGCACATGGCGAATATGTGTTGATTACTGAGCCTTAAATAAAATCACGGTGAAAAATTGATACCCTGTTCCTCGTATAGATGATTTGTTTGATCAGTTGATGAATGTTGTTTATTTCACTAATTTGGATTTGCGCAGTGGATACCATTAGATCAGGGTTGTAGAACATGATGCATGGAAGATTGCCTTTAAATCCAAACAAGGATTGTTTGAGTGGTTAGTTATGTCGTTTGGGCTTTGTAATGCTCCGACAAATTTCATGCGTGTGATGATTATGTATTCGGGCCTTTCCTAGATGATTTTGTGATTGTATATTTAGACAACATTCTTATTTTTAGCGGGACTTGGGATGAACATGTGAGACATGTAAATAAAGTATTGGATACTTTTCAAAGGGAAAAGTTGTATGTAAAATTGTCTAAATGTGAATTTGGCAAGACTGCACTTGTATACTTAGGTCATATTGTAGAAGGAGGACAATTAAAAATTGATCCTTCCAAAATTGATGTAATTGTAAATTGGCCTGAGCCAAAAAGTTTAACCGAGATCCGAAGCTTCTTAGGTGCAGTCGAGTATTGGAGGAGGTTCATTTCAAAATTCTCCTTTATAGAAACTCCTTTGCATGCCTTAACCAGTGTGAAGAACACTTTTCAATGGGAAGGAAAGCAACAATTTTTTTTTGACACTTTAAAGGAGAAGATCAATACCACACAAGTATTAGCACTGTTGAATCTTCAACAACCCTTTGAGATTGAGACATATTCTAGCGGATACGCCATGGGTGCAGTATTGATGCAATATCGTAAGCCTATCTGTTACCACTCTGGAACTTTTAACCAAGTTGTTGTTAAATATCCTACATATGATAAAGAGTTGTATGCATTAGTTCAAAGTGTAAAGAAATGGAAGCACTACTTGTTAGGGAGTGAAACAATCATACATACAGATCACCAACCCTTACAGTATCTCCAAGAACAGACAAAACTGCAACAATCTCGACACTACAAATGGATGGGTTTTCTACAACAATTTCATTTGGTAATCAGGTACAAAAAGGGTACACGTAACAAGGTACTTGATATGCTTTTTAGACCTCCTATTGTTGCTTCTATTATTTTGAAGAATACTTCTTTATCTCATGATATCTATGTGGAACAATATGCCATTTATGAACATTTTAAAGAAGTATATGAGAAGCTAACCCATGGTGCACAAGTAAAAAACTATTGTTTGTAGGGGAAAACTACTCCATCATCTTGGAAAGATATGTATTCCTACAAATGAACGAGTCCATGTAATACAAGAAGCTCACATTTCTCTTGTGTTTGGGCATTTTGGGGTAGTAAAAACTATGGCTCATTTGTAGAGGTTTTGTTACTGGCCTAAAATGAAAGCAATTGTAACTAAATATGTAAAGGGGTGTGTTATGTGTTCTACTTGTAAGCCCACTAATAGAAAACTGGGGCTATACTCACCACTTCATGTTCCATCCAATCCATGGGAAAGTATCTCCATGGATTTTGTAGGGGGTTTACCAATGTCAAAAGGGGGTCATGACTATTTGTATGTTGTAGTGGATAGGTTCAACAAGATGTGTATCTTGATGCCATGTAAAAAGTAGATCATTTCTGAGTGGACTGCTAATCTCTTGTTTCAATATGTTTGGGTTCACTTTGGGTTACCCACATCCATGATCTCAGATTGAGATACTTGATTCCTTGGGGATTTTTGGAAAAGCTTGTGGAGAATGATGAACACCAAATTAAAGAGGAGCATTGTTTTCCATCCATAGACTGACAGACATACAAAGGTGGTAAATCAAACAATGGTACTTTTTCTTCGAGGCCACTGCAACAAGCATCCCAAGTTATGGGATGAACAAATACCCTATGTACACCATGCCTACAACCAAGCCTTACATTCCTCCACTCAGTGTTCTCCTTTTGAGACATGTTTTGTGTACCTACCTAAATTTCATTTGGACTTGATGTATGGGAGTGATACTGATGCAATTGAAGAAAGAATAGAGGAAAGAGTTGGCATGTTCATCCAGAGGATCTAGTAGGTGCACTAGGATGTAAGGGAACAGTTGGAGAAAAGTCGAGCACAGTATAAATCTTAGCATGACAAGAACAAGGTTGATCATCAGTTCTAGGTTGGAGACCGGGTATGGTTTCACATAAACAAGGAGAGATTGAAGGGTGAAGCCAAGAAACTCAATCCCATTCGTTATGGACCCCTCACTATCATGGAGAAAGGTGGTACCAATGCTTGTCGTCTGGATCTTCCACCTTATATGCAGATTTACTTAGTTGTAAATGTTGAGAACTTGAAACTTTTTGAGCTTCCCATGATCATGGATCAGTATGAGGAAATTTCAATACCTTCAATTGATGAGTTTTCTCCTGAGTACTTGGATGAGTTAAAGGAAGATATCATCCTGGACATAAGGACGAGGAATTCACGCATGGGTGAATTTGATTATCTTTGAGTAGCCTTAAAGGGCACACATCCAAGCAAGGCAAAGTGGATCAATAAGGACAAGGTGAGGGAACTCTTCCCTCACTTATCTGTTGATTGATGAAAGTATCTGTTGATTGATGAAAGCTTTTGGTGGTCCAAAAATATCTCAGTGGGAATGCGTGATAAAAAAAGGATCCAGAGAAGACTAAGAACAACTCAAAACTCACAGAAGCAACTCAGGATGCTCAGAATGGCCTCAACAAATAAAGAAAGGGAAAACATTCAAAGTTCTCAAAACTTAGTGAAAATGACATCATTGCGAAGAAAGCGTCACAAGCTTTCCAATGGCGCAAATGAATTGTCAAACGAAGTTATGGATCGAAAGATATTCACGGTCAAAGTTTGGTCAACCTAGCTTAGTCAGCAGGGGGATGAGTCAACATCCGTACTACTGACGTCAGCACCAGTACAAATGATGTCAGCATCCGTAAAAAATACTTGGCATGTGCAGTAGGTGACACATGTCATGCTGACGTCAACATGGTGATGTGGCAACACCAGAGGCTGCCACATGTCACCCATATTTGGCATTTCTAGGCCATTCTATGGACCAGTAAGATTTCTCCATGAGGTAGTTCGTACAGTCCGTACAGTGACGTGGTAGGCCGAGTTGGTAGCTAAAGTGGCATCCATATAGTGACGTGGTGCTGATGTGGCAGGATGACGGTACAATGGTTGACGTGGTCCAATAGGTGGCTGCCACATGGTAGTTGGAAAATGCCCAATAACAACTCGTGATCGAAATTTTGAAAAAAAAAAAAGATTTGGCGGGTCCG
>CBVK0101020192.1:0-10170 GCA_900067695.1 Picea abies
TATATATATATATATATATATATATATATATATATATATATATATAAACATTTAAAGTGTTTAAAAATAAAAAAATAAAAAATGAAATTTTAAATAAACAAAATAAAATTATATATATATATATATATATATATGTTATTTTAGCAATTCGAAGGTGGGAAACGTGGAACCTAGCATGAGTTCCACGTTCCTCCCCCTCCTATTTCCGCAATAAACTAAACCGAATACAAAAACCCTACCTATCGCTCACCCCTCTGTCATTTTACTTGCTCCGGCCTTGCTCTTCCGCTCTGCATCGTCGAGGGTTTGAGGTCACCTTCCTTTGCGACCATGGTAGTCATGGCCGACCCTCTTGGGCTCTACCCCATGCGGCCTTAGTTCGCAGCCTTCACGCCATGCGACCGAGGGTTCCAGGAGTGTCTGTCGAGCTCAGTTAAGAAGAAGTTAAAGTCTCTTAATCACGTGGTCGTGGGTTTAATAGGTTTCAGCAGGAGTCAGTCACGGTTGTAGCTGGTGGCCTTAGTGAACGTGCAGAGCTGAGCGCTCGGCCCCTCTTAAAAAAAAATTCCTTTCAACCGAGATCTGGAATGAATGAAAAAACAAAGCTCATTCCTCTTTTTTTTTTCTAAGTTTTATATTTTGGTAGAGTTTAAGAGAAATAGCATATATTGGTAGTTAATTTCGACGCAGTAGAAACGCAAAGAAGGTTGCCCATGGTCAGCCCCTTTGATCTTGGTCATGGTGTCAACAACCTACCGTAGGGTTACCATTGCAACATAATTCAAAAAAAAAATAATTTAAATTGTGTGGGAAGGAAAAGGGTATGGATTACAATGCTTTCCTTACATTGTCCACGATATTTCTCTCGTTCCATTATCCATAAAATTTGAATAGAAAGCATTACATGTGTTTTCATTTCACAATCTATCTTTGTTTTGTCTTGTAGTTTGTGGTTTGTTTACCATATAGGTTTATATATAAGTTTAATATATATATATATATGTATTTATCAAAAAAAATTGTTAAAATTTAATTTAATTTTCTTTTTTATTTTTGGGTTATACTTTTTTTTCATTATACTTGTCTTCTTCTTTTTCAAGGCATTAATCATAAACATTTTATATATATATATATATATATATATATATAATTTTATTTTATTTTCTATTAAATCATATGATATAATTTTTTTGACTCTTGTTGGTTTCTTGTCAACTAGTTTCTTGTCAACTGCAGATGAGGTGAAGTTATAGAACGGGGGGCTGGAATAGGAGATGGGGGATGGACAAGTTTGCAGGACTCTTTCTTTCTACCCATTATCTCATATTTTTGGGTTATCTGTACATTCTTCCTTACCATATTCTTCTAGGTAGTTCATTTGGGGTTTCTATTTTTGGGTTATCTGTACATTCTTCCCTACCATATTTTTCTAGGTAGTTTATTTGGGGTTTCTAGGTAGTTTTGGGTTAGTTCCTTGTTGGTCAAATCTGATACTTTAAAGGTTGTACCCCAAAGAGTTTTTGGGTTGTTTAAACTTGTTTTCATGCATGTATAACTTTTTGTTCAAAGGTGGGTAGGCCTTAAGTTTCAGTTTTTGAAACCGGGCTCTGATACCATATGTAATGCCTTACCTAGGACTTCATAGCTAAAAATTAAATTTGTAATTTGATACTAAATGTAAAGCTTTAATAGTAAATTTCAGGACAGTAATTTGCAGCAATTTAATTCTCAAATTTCACATTGACAATATAATTTCAATATTCATAACTTGATTTAAAGCAAAACGGTAAACTAGAAAAATATCTCTTGAAGATGTCCTTTAAGTTGTTTAAAACTGTATGCTACCAAAAGCTTGAAACTGCCTGAAAATTGAGTGGTTTCCTCTCAGTCGGCTAGGAACAGAGCCTCTCTGGCTTCCCAGCTCCAGGAAATCAGATTTTCTAGCCCACGAGCTCAAAATCCCAGCAACACCAGTCCATTAGTAAAAACCCACAAAAAGTCTTGCAACCTTCATCCTCTCCAAAATTTATGTTGCCTTTCTTCTCTCCCTGGTTTCTCCTTTCGCCTCAAAAAATAATGTCCCTTTCCAAGTCTAAATCCCTCTTCCTTATCCTTCTCTCTCGAATCCTTCCCATCATTAATTTCCCATCTACCATATCCTTCTCTCTCGAATCCTTCCCATCCACCTTATCCTTCGTCATAAATTCATACCAACCCCAACCACAAATGAAATATTTAATATTATTCATTGTTGCATTTCTTGAATAAAAGAATAATTAAATAAATGATAAAACCTACTTAGTTCAATAATTAATTGATTTAATTTAATTTAATTGATTATAATCATTAATAAATTTAACTGGGTGTTACATCATCAACTTGTAGGTTAACTCACTATGCGAGTCCATATTTGTATTAACATTAAATTAAAAAAAAAAAAATGTATGCTTATTTGTACCATACCTTGTATCTGTTATACATTCACAACATAAAAAAAATGTATGTTTATTTGTACCATACCTTGTATCTGTTATACATTCACAACATAATTTTTAACTAGTATCCATGTACTGAAATTTCACATTTAAATTTGCATGTTTAAACAACTCACATAACTATCATCACCATGAACATATAACAGTAACAATAATATTATGCAACACATAAATAGGTCCAAATATATATATATCCCAAATGTTTATATCAATTTAAGTGAGCCCCAATAGTTTACTAAACAATAAATTACTAAGATGAATACAATCGAAGTTTTAATTACCTAAGGCCAAAATATGGAGCATTACAACTAACCTATCCATAATTGGCTCCTTCAAGGTGACATTTTCTTAATCCAAAGAATCTCTAAGTGACATTTTCTTCAATCCAAGGAATCTATAAACCTTTATTGTTGATAGTAAAACACATTTTATTTTGGTAATAGAATGATTCAACCATAAATCTAAAACTTGTCTTTTTATTCATTTATTTAACATAATACTTGTTTTCATCTTCAATTTTGCCATTTTTCAAGTCCAAAAATAAAATTACAATATTAATATAAATCACATTACAATATTAATATAAATCACCTTCAATTCTTGCCATTTTCAAGTCCAAAATTAAATTTACAATATTAATATGAATCAAAAGTGAAACCCATGTAAGTTCCTCTTAGTTTTTCAATCCTATTACTAACCAACAAATGAACAAACACATACATATATTTACCACAACCATGTCGTAAACCCTCCATTAAGTCTTGATAGAAACCATGTAAGTCCAATCGATTACTCGAGACACACCTTATATATATACATATATAAATTTTTGTTATATATATACATGGTACACAATTTAATGGCATTCACCAAGCATTCCATAATCCTAAATAAGCATATGTGTCCAATAATTAATCAATAGTGATAGACACCAAATGTTTAAAGCTCGAGCATTCTCCTAATTCATAATTCATCTACAGTGTTATTAATATTTTACATTCCACATAACCATAATATATCTATTTAATTTTTTTGCATTTCACATAACCATAATATATCTATTTCTTATACCTAAATGGCTAACTAGAACTATTAGTGGATGAAATAATTCTTCATTGACAACATAATGAAACATCAACATCTCTGTCGACTAAGCTAACACTTTTCTTCCTGGCAAGAAATATAATTGTATATATCTAAAATAACTCCCATCATCACTACACTCAAAAGGACTAACATCCAATAAAACACGATACATAAAACAACCTAAAATAATGCAAAGCGAGAAGGAAGCTTATTAGTTAGTGTTGCCTCATTGTTGTCCATTACCCAAGTGATAAGCATGTGTGGGGATCATGTTCAATTAGTTCAAAGATATTTTCATGTGTGGGGATCATGTTCAATTAGTTCAAAGAGATTTTCATGATAAATGCTTATTTTTATTTTTTTTAAAGATGTATTTAATAAATAATAATAATAATAAATAAATAAATAATATGTTTGGTTATGTAAATTTATTTATAGTAAAAATAGGTGAATATTATTGAAATCATCATATTTATATTATAAAATGTTAATTAATTGATGATGATGAATATTAATACATATTGAGATCAAAATCTTCATAGTTTTGATGAGTTAAGAGTTTATGAAGTTCAATATTATTAGAAATATTTTGAAATTGAGATTTAATATTTCAGGCATACGTAAGACATTCTAAAAGAAAGTGTTTTTTGTCATCTACCTTCTTAGTATCAGAAAGATGACAAATTCTTTCTTCTCGAGGCATTTTAAGAATTGTCCAATGCCATGTTTCAATATGGAGCTCATGAGAGTTCATTCTTATTTTCGCAATATTGAATTTCTTCTTTAAGGTAGTTAAAACATAAAGATATTTTTGATCTTATAGATTGGGGTTCATGAATTCCTTATGGTATCTTAATTTTCTCTTTTCCTCTTTCTTTATTGCACCACAATTTCTCAAATTTAGATGTGACAGTATTTTTAATGGTATCAATATTTTGTAGAATGACCTCTTCTATAATCCAATGCTTTAGACAAGAGTTAGCATCTTCATGCCATCTCCTCTTACACCATAGGTGAATTTGACTAGAATTTAAAGAAATCTTAGGGAGCCTCTTGTCTTTCATGTTAGTAATCGTGTGCTTGTACATTGGGTACATAATCATAGTGATACTCTCAATAGGGGAAAGACCAACTTCTATGAAAAGGATAGGATAGGGTGTATTTCTTTTAATTTTGAGATTACAAATTATAAAATGCTTATGTATTTTGTCAATCTTCCTACATGATTCTCAAAGAGGAGTTTCTTTTTTTTTTCCACGACCTTAAGTCTCTTGATCTACAATTATTTTCAATACCAAAATAGACTTTCCACCTGGAATTAATCATTTTTCTCAATGTTGTGGTTCTAGATAAGCTTGCGATGAAGGTCAACTCCAAGATATTTGTATGAAGTAACTTCCTCAAGTTGCACATAGCATAGTTGTTACATATTATGCACATGAAAAAAATGTGGTGAATTTGTGAAAATATTGAATGGAGAAAAAAACAAAATGTGTTAAAAATGTCTTTAGGAAGGTTAATACAAGCAACATGTTGTCATCCTCTGATTAGGAAGGTTAATACGAGCAACATGTTTCCATCCTCTAAAATAATAGCATATTAAACTTTCATGGAATTAAACAAAACATAAGAAATTGTCATGAAAGGTGTGAGTGCAAGATTAAAAAAAAAACCATTAATGCAAGGTAAAGTGCAAAACAATTTTCTCCAATGATCTCCATTGATATAAGATAAATTTTTCTAAAAATAAAAGATAAAAGTGCAAGAGTTTATTTATGGCTCATATTTCTCCAACAAATACCCTGTTCTATAAACTTATTTGTCAAACATGGTATAAAATCATCCCTCACCTAGGGAAGGTCAAGCAAGGAAGTTTGGAATTCTGTTGTTCTTTTGAGAATGAGAGGAGACTAAGGAAGTTAGATCATGAGAATCGAGCTAACTTGCAATTAGTTTTTCTTGTAAGTATACTTTTGTTGTTCTTTTGAGAATGAGAGGAGACTAAGGAAGTTCAATCATGAGAATCGAGGTAACTTGCAATTAATTTTTCTTGTAAGTATACTTTTGTTTCGGTTGTAAACGGATGCACTTTCGGTAGAAGTTGACACCCTCCATTTGTTGCCTTCGTTTTTTAGTCTTTGCATTGTAAAATTAGGGTGGAGTTGCAAGAAACCCTATGAGGTCTGAGCTATGGCTCAAATTGATGAAATGTTAAAGTTATTAAACACTCTAATCCTCTATTTCATGGACAATATAGTCGCCATTGACAAAGAAACTTTGCAGTCTATTGTAACATGCTTGCAAGTTTCGTAAGCCAAAGTCGGATTGCTGCAAACTCAAACTCGACTTCTTCACGATGGAAAAGATGGTTAAGATGATGAGGTTGATTCAAATAAACAACTAGCATAGCAACCACTCAATGAGTTAGCCCCAAATTCAAGTACAGATGATGTTCAACTTTAGCTTTCCAAGCGGATCATCGAACCTTAAGAAGAAATCAGGAACAACAAGCACAGAACAGGTATCGGATATGAAAAGGATGTCATCTTTCATAATCTGGATTACACCAAACCAATCCAATTCCAAGGTGTCGGATTGTTGCAAGAAAGTTCACATTCACCTGCTCCAATTCAAGTGCAGATTTTGATATGTCAACATTGTTAGCGAGTTGGCCACATGGAAGATCAGTGCTTCAATATTCATCCTCGCGAGCATTGTGGACAACACAATCATCCTTCAGATAGGTGTTCCAAACGCAAGACAACTGCAAGAGTAAAGAACCACCATGGGTGGATGATTTCTTGGCAATGGTCATCAATAGTCAAGAAGATATCTCAGTCATATCGACGAATTCAGTCTCGAGCATTGATGCATCTTGCAATGGATGGATTTCCGTCTTCTCACCTTATACCTGATATGGGGGGGACAACATCAGAAATTGACAGTCAAGATTCCAATTTTGAAGTCTTATTAGTCGAGCAACAACAAGCGAGTGTGATTGGTTTGTGGTTTTCCTTAAACCACCACTTAGTAGAAGACTTACATTGGTTTGTGGTTTTCCTTAAACCACCACTTAGTAGAAGACTTACAACTTATATTAGACAATGGTTTGTGTTTTTCCTTAAACCTCCACTAAGTAGAAGACATTCAACTTCTGTTACAGAATAGTTTATGGTCATTTTTAAACCAGCATTGAGAGCACTTCCAATTAGCATAAGACAACACCTTCCAACTTCTAGCTAACTTAGGAAATGTTTCGTGAACCATTGAGCCTAGAGCAGGGTTTCAATGTTTGTGGTCATCCTTAAACCACCATATTGTTTTGTGGTCTTCCAAAAACCACCATCACCATTTAATAGAAGACATCATCTTCTGCTAGCCATTCGGTTTGTGCTCATCCCAAAACTACTAGATTCAAAGAGCACATTCAACCATTAGCAACTGCATACTTCCATATTTCAGATGTCCACTTTCAGATATCAGCTCTCACCTTGGACTCATATAAACCCCTTCAGATTAAAGAGGGGAATTTTGGAAACATAATCCCTTAGGGTTACCTACTTGACAAAATATGAAAGTCAGGTGATAGTAAGGGTCAGCAAGATTCCAAGAGACCTTGGATGATGAATCCAAATGTCACATCATATATATATATATATGTGTGTGTGTGTCATATGATTAATAAAATGTGCATTACATACTTATCTAAATCGTGTCTCCAACAAAGACCTTGACTTCTTCCCAAGGAAGTCCCTTTGAGCAATATCCCTAGTCACATTGTTGAGCCTCCTATAGATAAATTATTGATAGGCCAATACAAAATCTAGTAGTGAGGTTTCAATTTCAAAATCTAGAAGTGAGGTTTCAATTTGATTTGTTATGTATACAATTTCAAAATTACCTACCAACTCTAAACTTGCATAGTTGTTGAATGTTATAATTTTAGTGCAAATTTCAAAAGGGCTCATGGGTATTAGTTTCCTATATTTCAATCTCTCTCTTTACTAGTAATATTAAATACGTCTTCAAAGGACTTTATATTGAAAAATGTATTAACATCATCAAATTCTTATTTGGCAAAATGTTAATTTACTCAAAATTGTAATGTTACTAATTTTTATTGTATGTTGCAATTTCAATGTTACTAATTTTTATTGTATGTTGCAATTTCAATGTTACTAATTTTTATTGTATGTTGCAATATGTAGGACCATTAGCTATTCAATGGACCTTTGACTAATATGTAACTTCAATAGTATACAAGTAACTTAAAATTTTAAGATGCTATTATGAATTGTGTTACAAATTTCCCTATATACATGGTTCAATACATGTTTATGTTTATTTCACAGTGTGTATTTATACTCCTTTGTTAACTTTGGTATGTATATCTTGGATTTCATTTAAACAAATAAATCTAGATAAAAAAAAATATCGAAATAAAACATGTGGTTCTTTTAATATTTGACATGTATAGGTTTTACATCCTTCTCTTTTTAATGTACGGGGTTGTTAAGGGATGTAGCTCGTGTAGGAATTTCTTGCATAGGTTTCAATGTGAGTGTGCATGAAGTGGTTTAAGACATTTTAGTAGTGACTACCTTGGAAAAGTGGTCACTAATTTCATCTAGTAATTTCATTTAAAAATAAAAAATAAAAAGTGAAAGTCTAATGCTTTGAAGTAAACTTAGTCTTAAGGATCTAAATGAAATGTTCCAAAAGTTTTAGAAAATTAGTGATTTAGATTAGGATTTAATCTTAGTTGTACATCTCAAGATTGATATAGATGGAAACTAGGATTAAGGAGATTAATTGTTTCTTTCAAAGAATAAATAAGTGATATGTCGATAATACGACATCTCATCATATGACATCAGTCTAGCAGTTATTTTCTAACCTAACATAGCAAGACTCAAAAGTATGGGTTGAGCTTGGTGATAATGCCAAGTACCCAATAGCAAGAGTTGGCATTATTTCCTTCCAGCTTGACTCATGTAACTCTTTAGATTTTGATGATGTTATAATTGTTCCAGGTATAAGAAAGAACTTGCTTTATGTTCCGGTTATGGAGGATACGGGGTATGCTATGGAGTTCAAGAACCAACGAGTCCTCATCAGGCCAAAGGAATCTATCCCAAATACAGATCATGTTATAAAGGTTAGAGAATATAATATTTATAGGTTTCAAGTTGAACCTATTTGAGTCGTAGTTCATAATAGTGATAGCTTGTGCAAGTTGTAGCACAAGAGGATAGGGCACCTACATCATAAAGCATTGCCTATTCTTAGGGAGATGGTCATAGGTCTTCCAGAGTTCAATGTTGAGCAACATGAAGTATGCAGAGGATGCCAAGTTGGAAAGCATGACAATGATTTTCTCCCAAGTAGAAAGCATAGGTTTAAGAAGATTCTAGACATGGTGCATTCATAGGTTTGTGCACCAACGTAGATAGCATCTATTTCAGGAAGCATGTACTATGTTTCCTTCATTGATGACTTCTCTCGTAAAACTTGGATCTACTTCCTAAAGACCAAGGATGAGTTCTTTAGTAGGTTTCAAAAGTTCAAAGCTCTAGTTGAAAACTAGATAGGGAAGAAGATCAAAGTATTGAGATCGAACAATGGGGGTAATTATACCTCCAAATAATTTGTGACTTTCTACAAGGAGGAAAGAATCAAGGGATGGTTGATTGTTCCATATAGCTCACAGCAAAATGGGGTTGTAGAGAAGAAGAATTGATCCAGCATACAAGTTGTTGAGAGCATGTTTCATAAACAAAAAAGTATTGATGTTTCTTCGGGTAGAGACATGCAACACAAAAATCTACATCCAAAATCAATGTCCTAATATGATCTTGGAGGACAAGGAACCAAAAAATCCATTCATTGGTGTAAATCCAAAGGTGATTCATTTTTTGCATCTTTGGTTGCCTAGTTCATATCCATGGATGGGTAGAAACGAGAACTAAGTTGGAACCTTCCAACATGAAGGGTTTGTTTGTAGGTTATAGTGAGACTTCAAATGCCTTCAAGATATTTTTGAAGCGAAGGAAGACAATAGTGAGCAAGGATGTAAACTTTGAGGAAGAATTTGCATCTAGGAAGTCCCATGAGTCTATTTTGGTGACAGGGGATGAGGAGTTGTAAGCTTCAAAGGTTGAGCCCAAGTCACCAATGACATCAAGACCAATATAGTAGCCTTCAGGTGAAGAGGAAGAGATAGTATCCCCTTCCACTTCTATTAGGAGACCTTTATGGTTCACTCAGACATTAATGGATGCTCAATGGTATGTTGAGACTCCTAGGAGCACATTTAGAGAGAAAACCTCTAAAGACATTTCTAGACTACATGAAATTAATGAGCAACGATGTATATTACAAGCCTTCCAGCGTTCAAAAGGAAATGGATCAGCATGTATGTTGGGATGCCATGCTAGAGGAGTATGTTAAATCTAGAGTTGTTATTAAGTTCTTTTCAATTTACTAGACAATAATAGAATAATTAGGATCACTGAGAGAAACACAATCACAAGGTACACGGCATTTTATCCTAGGAAACCCTCATGGGGGAGAAAACCCAGCAAAAACT
>CBVK0101020193.1:0-10170 GCA_900067695.1 Picea abies
ATTTATTTGGTTATCATTGCATGTGTTTTCCTTATGTATTACATGAAGAAACATGGGTTGAAATATATCAGAAGATACACTTAAATGAATGCTACAGCCATTGCACACAAAGCGTTTGACAAAAAGTTTCAATGAGCCAACACAGAAAACATAACATCCGTCAATTATATATAGCAACCCACAATTAGGGAGTTATAAGGAGGTAGAAATTATTTCAAATGTCATGCTAACATGTCAGAAAACCTCATCAAAGTCGGGACAGCAAGAAAAAGGTATTTGCTAAGGGAATTTGAACATACCGTCAAAGTGTTTGACAAAAGTTCTCAACCAATTAGATCTGATTTTTATATCAAATTTGGTTGGAGATATTACAGGTTGTCACCTATTCTTCTAAAAGGTATAGTCTCTCAATTGTAATCCAAGTTTCCTAGCATCATTGGACACCATTAGCACTTGTAATGTCTCATAAGACTCATAAAGGTGGATCTATCCCGGACTATCTCGATAAGCAATCCCAACATGCTTATCTCGCAACCCCAATAAGGCATAATTTCTCTGATCCCCTACAACATCTCAAAATATCTACATAGCCATCCATCTCAAACGAAATTTGAAAATTCCTCCTCTGAGGATGCATTAGCTGTGTCTCTAATTCTAGATATTCATCATCCTTTATTTCACAAACAAAAGTTAACTTGAACATACTTACAATAATTCAAAATTATTTCAAGCCATGTATCCACGCATTCGACATGAAAGGTGTGTTGGCACTTGGGCAGCAATCACAGGACCTTCGAACCTCCGAATATGCTTAGACAAACCACACACTCTAACCCCTCTTTCAAGCCTTATAGTGACGCGAATTTGAAGACGGGGAGCACGTCTATTATTGAACGCTCAACGCCAGTCCTTTCTCGCCAAATTAATTTTCGTGGGCACCCGCTCGACCGATTTTGTGCCCTTCTCTGTTCGTCGTGATCTTGCGGTGCTTGGCATTAAGAAGCAAAATAAACGTTAAGGTGAACATGGTTGTTATAACGACAATGGAAACTGGTATACGGGAATGGCACGATATGGCTAAGGCTGAGCTCTGAACGCCATTACCCTTCTTAGTGATGATTTCTAGCGCGATTGAAGTTGGCGTGTTTCATATCGTGTGCCCCGAGGTCGTCTTGCTTGAACTGCTCGGGCAACACGCTCAACCCAAAGTCAGAGACCTTAAGGTTCTCGTTTGGGTTTAGCAACAGGTTTCCTTTGGATCGTAATCACTTCTTCACGAGATTACAACAGCACGCAGATGACTGCTCAGCGCTTCTTCTCAAAGTGATTTTAGGCAACAAATTTATTGTACATCACCAACAAACTCTACAACATCCTCACTCAAAAATTAAAAACAATCCACTCTCATATGATAATCTAATCTATGTACGGAGGATTAGCACTCACATCTCTCATTTTCATGGGCCTTCTTTCATGAGGGAGTCAAGCCCAGTCTCGCTCTGATATTAAAAAAGGAAATGAGAGAGTGAACATGATTATAAGCAAAACTGAACTAAGTATTATATTAATTCAAAAGCATTACATATATATACATTACATTAATTTTGATCTTAGCCGTACAATCAATGAGTTGAGAGAATATGTCAACTACACATCCAGCTAAGTAAGTTGTAACAAATCTTTCAAATCCAACTAATTAACAAACCCAGCTAAGTAAGTTGTAACAAATCTTTCAAATCCAACTAATTAACAAACTCCAGCAAAATTTTGACAATTAGCTCTATCTCATTTGACCAAAACTGGGCTACTGTGCTAAAAATTTTGGCATTTCGCATGTAGAATGCTCAGATTGACTATTGAACTCCAACATGGATCTGTGCATATGTTTTTGGAATGGAACAAAACTAGAGAAAAGCAGTTGGGAGGCTGCGTTTCGGGAGAGCCATGTAGAAGATATGGCAAAAAGCGCTGCAAGGATGACGCACAACAGATAAAGATTGTTGAAGGCCAACCTAGTTAGGTGACCCACCCTTGGGATCAAATCCAGATTAGTGCAGAATTTGTCGGTATCCAAATGTTGGATATAGTTTCCTCCATATGTCTCTTCTCTTTCATTTGTAGAATGAAATGTTGCTTCGGATGTAAGTTGTTCCACTCTACAAGCCAGTTGGTCGTGTGGATGTTTTAATCAAATTCTATTATATTATATTGCATGAACGCCTGGAATCCCCCGATTACACCCAATCATCTTACATGGTAAATTCTTCCCCTTGTGATAATCCTTAGCCCGTTTTGGAATGTACTGAGATATGTGTACAGATCCGATTCACTAAATCAGAACCATATCTCAATCAACTTTTAAGATCTCCTCCGCATCTTGTCCCCCACTAGAACATGCACCTAGTTTTTCCTTCTGCAGTTCACATGACAATCTATCATACGCTTCTCGGTGTTGGTAAGACAGTTTTGGCAAATTCTATTTCCCTTTCCATTTCTGTATAACCATAGAACCTTTCTTCCCCTTAAAGTGAGGATTCTTTCCATAAGCCACTTTTAAAGATTTCCTTAGACTCAAATTGGTTATTTAGGTTCCGTAAACCTTTCTTGTGTAAGGGACCTTACTCATTAGAGAGTGTTTCCAGAGATTTGCCTTGTTTCTCTAAGTCCCTTACTCATTAGAGAGTGTTTCCAGAGATTTGCCTTGTTTCTCTAAGTCATCTCATTAGTCACATGTCATATGCATCCTCTGAAATCCATCAACATATGTACGTGCTCCACACATAAAACATATACTTTGTTGTTGTTAGCAACAACAATGTGAGCCAACCCAGTTGGCCTCTAATGCGGCGTATAAATAATACAAGTCTTCTTCTTTGAAAAATAAAGAGAGATATGTTCCAGTTCTTAAGGGATTGGTTAAAGCAAAACAGTCCCGCCAAAAAAAGCCTTTATAGCCCTACAAATTTAAACCTAAACAACTTGCTATCAAGTCTAAACCATAGTAAACTAAAATCAGCAATCATTCGTGTCAAACTGATTAATTCGGCCAGCTTATTTGAGGAAATTATGTCTCAACATCTGTTGTTCATCATGATGCCATGTATAGTAGCCATGGATCTTGGCTCCATATCCTCTATTTTGCCTCCAATTTTCTCAACTGGACGATCTGAGTTTATAGATGCTCTTAGTGCTTGTGGCCATCTTCAAACAGCTTGCTGATTTCTAGAAATTTCTTAAAAAGCCCTCATTTTAACTGTGTTCCTTAATAGGAACATAACAACCCCTTACATTATAATCGAAGTTCTTCCCCAGCCTTCACAAAAGCAATCTAACCTCCTCCCTTATATCATAAGCTAATAGAGAAATTCTCCACGACCTCAAGTGTTCCATTTTCACTTTTCCACTCAACCCTGCTACAATCTTCTTACTTTCTCACAGCCCTCCTCTCTTCCCAAATCTTGCCCCTTGGACTCAACTTATGTCATCAGTATCTTCTCCTCAGGCACTAACTTTAAGCCTTAAGGCGGTTCCACCTCATGTTCAACCTGCAAAAGTACCAATGAGCCTCCCATCTGTAGTTTATAAGCAGAACTATAGGATTAGCAAAACTTACTGTGAGCTAAGCATTCCATCATCCCAAAGCTTATTATCGCCATTGTTGCCATAAATGGTCACTCTAACATTGTCTATTCCTTTCTATAATTAAGGAACTCGTGCTTAGATGCAATTTGAATTGCCACTTCATAACTTGCGTAACAACTTTAAATTTTCTGGACAACATGTCACGACTGCCTCTTACATCCTTAAAAATGGAGATCTAATGGAAAAGTTCGTTCCTCCACCTTAGTTTCATCTTTAAACATTCTTATGTGCAAGTGCATTGGGTTGATTGGATGCCTTGATTGACTATCCTTTCAGCACTAACGAATCAATCTTAAGATCAATGAAGAGAGCTAGACTCCAGATTAGCACCATAAATTTAGCAACACTGTTTGAAGTAGTACATGAGCCAATTGAATAGATGAGGATGTTATAGTGATCGTGCTTATTAATCTCCATCCCCCTTCCCCCCACCCCTTGATCTTCTTGCATTGCCTTTAGCAGCCTCCTAGAATTCAATTTGTACCAATAATTTTGGGTGTGATCATGGGCAGGGACTAGTGATCAAATTTAAAGGGCAGGTTGGCACTCTAGTTTGAAGAGATTTTTTTTCAAAATCCTTTCTATGTTGAAAACTTTGATGAAATTCAACCCTTCAATTGACAAAACTTCCTGAGTGGAACCTTAAAATTATGTTTGTCTTTCCAAATAAAAAGCACTAATAAAAAGGGTCATAATCACCCACACCAACACATCTATGATCTAACCAATGCTAACTTCTCAAGATGATTTAAATGTGTAACTGAGGCAAGACATTTGCTTGTCATCTGCAGCAAAAACGTATCAGTTCAGTATGCATGAATCGCTAAAACCGTTATGCAAAGAATCACCTGTAAGAAACCATTTTAGCAAGCAACAACTTAATTATTAAGTATAATAGAAAACAGTAGTGGAAACATCTCTTCACTTTCTCCCCATCTTCCTGTGCAATTACCTTTTGCATCTATAGCAACAATCTAACCCAACCCATAATATGTCATTAATTTAAGATCAAATTATAGAATATCTCTTAAAATGTACCAATACATTTGAACAAGAAAAGGGTAGCCAAAAAAATTATGGAAAGTCGTCTGGGATTGAAGTCTGCTATGACCTGAAGAGAGAATGGATGCAATCAATATAACTATAGAGACTTGTAGCACTCTCCATAACCATCTCTTTTCCATAAATACAAGAAAGAATAGTGTAGCCTGAGATTTAAGATGACATGAAAAAGCTGCATCCTTGTAAATGAGATACATTAAGCTATGAAGTTAGGGTGATGCATCTATAACAAAATAATGGTAAGTATAAAGATAATATTGTTTTATTAATGACCACAAAAGTAGGTCAATGGGACCCAAGTACAAAACCATAGTGATGCACTGTGGGAGTGTCGAAGCCACTCCCAGACCTGATATATAAAATAAAACAAACTAAACCCCACTAAATAAGTCAAATAGCTAAAGACAAAAGCATATACAACATGATCAAGGGCTACTCATCCTCATCAGAAGAAGCCCTGAATCAAGAAGCATCTATAATATTTGGTATTGATGTCTAACAATATATTAAAGAGCTGGAAGCCGACTGACACCTTAGGTAAAACATACAAATCGAAAACAGCAGCCTATTATGGCTTCGTCAATTCTAACATTGTCTGAGCTCAGCGAAGGTATTGGCTGCAAACATCATTCACAACAAGAAGAGTATTCGCTACAAATATCACTCAAAACCTTCTGCGGGCACTTTTCTGAATGCATATGTATGGCATTACATATGAACAAATGTGACAGACTATGGCTGTTGTTGTTGCTAAACACAATGTGACTTGAAATAGCGGTAATGTCAATAAAAGTCACATGATTGTACAGAATTTGAAAAACCCTTTTCTAGAATACATATGCATTGTAAAAAAATTATTGTCTAGTAAGTTTTTACTGCCATTAAAGAACCATAGATAATTCTCATTTGCAAAAGCCACAATAACAACAAAAAAGAACTTTGTTTTCATAATTTGAAGTAAAGAACACTCTAAATATTTCTCTCTAAAATTCCAACATAGAAACATAAATATAAGAGAGAGGCTTTCACAAAGGATTAATGAAGACTTATACTTAAACTCAGTAGCAGAAGCATACATGAGTGAGAGAGACCGAAATTATGTAACTCATTGCATTTCACAGCAACTAGCTCAACTCTAAAATTTCAACAAAGAAACATAAAGATGAGGAGGAGGCTTCCACAATGATGTAATGAAGACTTCTGCTTAAACTCAGTAGATTTCAACAAAGAAACACAGATAAGGAGTAGGCTTCCACAAAGATGTAATGAAGACTTATGCTTAAACTCGGTATCAGGACCACACCTGTGAGTAAGAGAAATCTAGTTTAATTAACTCCTTGCATCTCACAGCAGCCAGCTCAACTGCAAGGTTTGTGACCCCCACAGACACCACCTAAGATTCAAAGCCCATAATTTACTCCATCCCATAGCTTGGATCCAAGAACCATGACAGTGATATGCTTGCATTTCACTAGCTTCAATTATTGCAACTTCTGGGAGTGTGGTATACTTTCTGCAGTGTAATCTGTTTATTCAGTGGAACTACAAGTAAAATTATTTACCAAAGTTTGACAAGTTTTAAGTTTTAACTAACTGAAGAAAACCTGAGTGTGTAGAAGTCCACAGCTTTGAAAGATTAATGGAAAGCAAATGAATTACATGGATGTGAGCCACATGCCCAGAGATAAATCCAAATATTCAATCTTGCTGTATCTTCTCAAAATCCTTGGAAGAAACTCTGATCGCATTAGCTGTACTTTATTCTTGTAGATGGCCTCCAATTAGAAAACATGTTTGCAACCCATGCACCATAACTTTCTATCGGATCCTGCTGTTTATCAAGAATAGCTATGAGGATCTCATCACCAAGGATGCTGAATATTGTATCACAGTGCGCTAACTTCATCTGCATTGCAATGGATTAAAATATAAAACAATAGGGATTTCCCAAATTAATCCCAATCCACAGAGAATGTCTGAGGGTGCAAGCCGTGTGCACTAAAAACTATTTTCTGCAATACACGAATACAGACAAATCCAGGTGCTCAATGAGTCCATCTCACTACATCATTGGAAAATTGTTAGGAGTCACTCTGATCTTGTCTGCAGCTCAATGTAATGTTCTAGATCCAAGTCATGGATCTTGTCTGCAGCTCAATGTAATGTTCTAGATCCAAGTCATGTGCAACAAAAATGTTGTGTATTATTGCTGCAGAACCCATTTACAATCGTATGCGGATATGAGCAGACATTGAACTTTTTTATAAAACCCAAATTACATTTCACAATTATATATAAACATATCCAATGTGGAAATGAAAGTTTTCTGACAAACCCATGTCAGATATCCAAATCCTAGAGAAACCCAAGCAAGGAAGATTTTCTCTGAAACCCAGCTCAGATTTCAGATTTCTGCACGTCATCAAGTGATGAAGTGATGCAGTGAGGCCACAACCCCTTGCAATATCATACACACAGCAGAATTTCTCCACAATTGCTATAAGCAAATTCAATTCCAGTACTAAACAGACAACCACCACGATCAGCAGCTCAATTGAAAACATGCATAAATACACCACAATAATAAACCAGTCAGCAGAAGTAACCCCACAGTTCTGCAATTCAATTGAAAACAAGCATACTACAACAACATATCTGCACTATTTATTAAATAGATTGGCCAAACTCTTAGGCCTCCATTACATTTATAGAGCCTATGCACAAATCTTTGGAATCCACAGCCATTCACACTACATAAACCAAATCAAAGGAGAGCCATAGACCCTTTGCTCATTCACAAACTTCATATTTATGCTTGTGCACACCTTGACTTTTGGCCTTAAAACTACCTTGACTATTCAAATTCCAAATACAACGCTTCATATTCCAATGGTTGAAAAAAAAAACTCACTAAGGACAATAAATATTTCACTATATTTACAATTTTCTTAAATCATAAAATAGAACCAAAACTAAGAAAATGTGCAGGATAGCTACAATGGCAGGGATGCTCCTGAATCAGACTGCTTTGGTTGGAAAAATGGGAGCATCTTGCTCACAAGGTTATTGATAAAACAACCGCTTCCTTCTTTTTTTATTCCTTCTCAGCCACACTCTGTACCACCACTTTGCATCTTGCTTCTTCCTCTTTGTCATCCACATCTATGCAATCTATGGTCACTGTAGGTAATCTATCACACCTACACTCCATCTTGCCATCTTCTTTACCTAGATTGTCTTCATCGCCATCATCATCATCTCTTCTACCCCTTGCTGCAACTCATTCATCGCCATCATCATCATCTCTTCTACCCCTTGCTGCAACTCATCCACCTCTACAATATGCAGCCACTTTAGGAAATCTATTACACCTACACTCCATCTTGCCATCTTCTTTACCTAGATTGTCTCCATCACCATCATCGTCATCTCTTCTACCACTAGCTGCAACTCATCCACCTCTGCAAACCGCTGCAAATATCGCCTAATGGGGCTTCACTGCCTCAAACTACTCCCTTGTAATGGTGCTCACTGCCCCCCATCCTCCCTCTTCTGCACCATTACCATTGTCTCAACAAACTCCGCAAATGCTTATTGCTCAAGTGTCTCCTCACTTTGCTTTTCTTTCATTGTAACAACTTCTCTATTACAATCATCTTCAACTCAATGTTGCTCTGCCTCATCTCTATTCTTTTGCATCAACTCTCCCTGTTGCAACTGCTACATCTTTTTTTGGTCCACTTTCTTTTCTTTTGTTGCACATTCCACCTCATCTGCAACAAAGTCACCACACAAAACATTGTGGGAATCAAACATTCCCATCTACATCTCTTCCATTGATACATTTGCGGTAACATCATCTCCTTGCAACTCCATTCTTGTAAGAACACTCTTCTACAACACCACCCACTGCTACAACATCGCCCACCACTGCATCAATATCTTTGATGTACACATACATTGTCTTGGGCAGACTACTACTTCTTGAGTTTACTGCACAAACTCGTTTACATCAATCTTTTCCCTATAGTCTTCTGCTGCAAGTCCTTCTTGTGCACTCTCCTTTGGAATGCTATCAGAAACATGCTCTTCACATAAACTTTCCTCATTAGTTTCCTCAACAACATGCACCCCACTTTCGCAATCAACTCTTTGTGCAACCACATTTAGGAGAATTTTGTTTTCTTTCTCCTCTCGATGCTTGTTGTCATGCCTTCTCTTTATCTACACCTTTTCAATTCTGAATCCCAAATGATAAGTCTCTTCTAATGGCCACATCTCTCCACAATTATCTTCCTTTTAATGGACAGCTTCAACCATCCACAACCTACATGATCGTTTTGTCACTATCTCACAAAACCAGCTCTCGTGGCCACTTTACAAAATTCATCAAAATATTCTTCTACACATTTAATCTTCTACTTCAATTTCTCTAATATTCTCTTCATTTTCAAAGTATTATAAGAGTTTACAAACTTATCTCTCAGTTTGGTGACCATCTTCTCCCAATTTTGGATCTTGTCTTTACCTCTCTATTTTCTGTACCACTTCAGTTGTTGCCACCAATATACATGGCTTTTCAATCTTCCACGAGCAATTTTCACTCTTTGGGAGACTTTAACTTCATTGCACTCGAAATAATAGTCTAAACTTCTATAAAATTCTAGGATCTCCATCTTCATTTGGTGATGTTGCACATCCTCCTCTTCATCTTCATCACTCTTTTTGGATCACTTTGGCTATGAACCGTCCCCTCTACTAAGCTAATCAAAAGGCATTTGTCCTCCTCATCGTTTGTTGCAAAAACTTTGCAACATCTCCCACTACCTCTGAACCAGCATTATCTATCTCAGTTCTTCCTCTAACCACAATAATTCCCCTTCCTACCATTTTGTGTTCTACAACTCATCATCGAATCCTCTTGCTTGTAGAGTAGTTCTCCCTTTTGCTGCAACATCCACTGCAACATCTCTACAACCTCCTCTTGAAAATTCTTCAACAACTCGTCCTCCATGTCCTCTACCCAACGCTTTTCAAGATTGGAGTTGTATCTCCTCATACAATGTCTACTCAATCCTACCACTACAAGCATGCTTATCTCACTTGTTCAGATAACTCTCCCCAGCATCACACCCTTGTTGGAGTCATCTACACTTCTCTTTCACTATAACTATTGCCTCACGGGATTCGCCCTCTTATTACGGTAACAATTCTACCCAATGCTCCTCTTTTTCACTAAAATTGTCCCAATCCCTCAAGATTCTACTTTCTCTAATACCACTTGATTCAGAGAGGCCAAAACCACCTGCAATATCACAAACACATGGCAGAATTTCTCCACGGTTGCTACAAACAAATTCAATTCTAGTACTAAACAAACAACCACCACAATTTCTATCTCAATTGAAAACATGCGTAAATATTGTTAATGTTTAAGCCATTATTATAGATGTTTGCATTTCATTA
>CBVK0101020194.1:0-10170 GCA_900067695.1 Picea abies
CTCGGATATAGATCTCTTTCAGAGCTTAATGCTACTACGTAAGCGCCTTCGCAATACTGTTTGTCGTTTCTGTCGGAACAATTTACATATTTGTCTCCAGCGCTCAGATCGGAGCAGCCCACATGACACTTGCATCCCTGGTTTATCTTTTTCAAATTTCAGTGGGATCTCTCAATGACACGTTCCAGGGTTAGTGTTTGTTGTTTCCAGAATATATCAATAGCGAATATATATATATATATATAATTCAGGAAACTGCCCATCGTTAGAGTTGAGGATGGGATCTTTTGGGTGGGCTCGATTACAGCAAGTTTGACGTTCGGGCGGTGTCCTATCAATCCAATTCGGGCGGTGTCATGGGAGGCAATGGTAGAAGCCAGATCTTCTGTTGAGGAAATTGTTGGTAGAGCATCGTCAGTGGGCCGTTGATGTCATCATGGATGACAGAATGAATTGTAGGATTATTAGAATTTTTTGAAAATGTGGACGGCCGTGCACGCTATCTCGGTGAAATTTGTACTTTTCAACGAGTATTAAAAACTATAATTGCCTTGGACGAAGAGTGGAAGTGTTTTAAAAAAGAACAGTAGTGAAATGAAGGGATAACACAGCTATAAAATGGCGTTTAAAGCGCAAAACGATTTGGATAATATGAGTAATCTATTTAACATGAAATGAGATTTATTTACTAATGTGCATGCCCCTTGAAGAGAGGCAGCCATGAAAGTTTGTTATCAGGATCGTGCATGATATGGTCAATAATAATCGATTAATGATACTTTGAATAGTGGATTTCGATGAAGTATAGGGTTATAAATTTAGCATTCAAATTTATTTGTTAGCAACTTTGAGTAGCTCAACAATTGGTAGGTAGATCTATAGAGTAATGTGATTTGGGGAAAATTACAAGGATCACCTAAGGCTCCGTGCAAGGGGCTCTAAAGGTAGCTTGGATTCTCAATTTGAAAGCTTGTGAACACGTTATAGATTCTAGAACCTTATTTTTGTTTTTTTGTGAGTCTTTCCCTTCTTATGCTTAGTCATTTTTTAGTGGTTTATTTGTGGTTGTTTGTTTTATTTATATTGGTGGTTGTGTGTACTTTGGATTGTGTATATCTTTTCTTGTCATAAAAGTGGTGTATTATTAATGATGGTGTAAGAAGGCATGAAGAATATTAATAATGGTTTGCAACATATCATAGAGATAAATATTAGGAAAAATAATGAAGAATTAGTAGCATGGGATGCGAGACTATAATAATCCCATAAGAAAAGTATTGCAATTAGTATGAATATTGCAGTCACACTTCACTTACAATGTAGACAAAAATGGCACAACTAGAACATGTACATGCACGCGCATCCGCAGATGCACACACACACAATGGATTGTCATAATGCATGAATGACCTAGATTGATAACTTAGATGATTCAAAATATATCTACTTAAGTACCATAGGAATCTATTGATATTGTAGACTATGAAAATTAGAATTTGGGACATGTAATAGATGGAATTGATTTTTCCAAATTCTAGGTCATCGAATTTCTATGTAATTTTAAGGCCCTAAATAATGTTTTTTTGGGCCTTGTGATGGATAAGTGTTGCCATAGGCTTTCCTCATCCAAGATAGGAATTGATATTCTCATTAAGGTGTTCCCAATAATATATTATGCACCTAAAACAAAGTATTTATGTGAAATTTATGTCCTTGAAAAGGTAATGGCTCAAATATGCCTCGCATGATCTACAAGTGGTAGTGTCATGGATATTCCAAGAGGATGTAAAATCCCTAAAAATAACTTTTGGTGCAGGCCTATGGTGAACAAAAGTCAAGATCGAGAACAACACAACAAATGAGGAAGATTGGACCAAGAAGGAGAGCACGCCATATTTTGAGGAAAAACAGTGTGCGTGGCGGGATTTGTGGAAATCCAACGCAGATGTGGAAAAACCTAGCCATGTTAGGGTTAGAGTGTTTGATGCATGGTAAGGGTTTTAACCCAATTTTGTGGTATAAATAGAAGAGGAATAAGGTAGATTGAGATGTCTTATGTATGTTATCTTTATGGTCATATGTTTAGTATCTTTTGGAGTCCTTTTTGAGTTTTGAGTCTCTAGTTTGGTGAGATTTGTGGATCTCAGATGGAGTTGATGTAACTGAGGGTCAGGTCGCAAGTTGTAGATCTTGGTGCGATGTTGGTTCACCTCACTACTCTCTATTATCCTATGATGTAATGCGCGCAACGCTCTTTTGATGAATAAGAAATAAGCATAAAATCTGTGTGGAGGTTACCTGAGGGGGGGGGTAAACCACAATGAAAACTCTGTGTTGAAATGTGTTTATAAAATCTGTGTGGAGGTTACCTGAGGGGGGGGGGTGAACCACAATGAAAACTCTGTGTTGAAATGTGTTTGAATGCTTTATTTTTATTTTTGCAATTATGGTTAAATGGTTAGATGAATGAGGGGTTTAAATTAAAGCACTCACTAGAAATATGTATGCAGAATGAACACTGTGAATGAATGATGTAGTAGATATGATGAATGGTAGGAAATAATTCATGGATAAGTAGATATAGAGGTAAAAGGAACATCCGCCAATCCCTTCCATGATTGAAGACACCTGCATCCTGCAGTCACCCATAAACCATCTCGGGTGAGACTGTGTCCTGCAGTCACCCATAAACCATCTCGGGTGAGACTGTGTTGTGCACTATGTGTGTGTTGTAGCCTTCTGGTTTACTAGAAGGGCCAATGGTGAAAATGGGTTTATTGGAGAACTAAGGTAGAACCTGAGTCAGCCCATACGTCCAACAAATGGTTCTGTTGCAGGATAGAACTCAGAAGGATAGCTAGGAAGGGGTTTGGTGAAGAAGATGCAGTGGTAGAAAGGGACGTTTAGGCCATGAAATCCTTCAAAGAAAGAGATTGAAAGATGGTTGGAGACAAAGAAGTTGGATTTTGCGCAGAAATATAATAAGGGTTATAGGTATACACCACGTCAATACCTACAAAGGTATGTGTTTATTGATTTACATGAAGCATATTTCTGTTATTTTCCATAATTATTACAGGAGTTGATATTGATGTTGAAAGATATCCATATGACTAATCAGATTAGGTGATTAGTTTGGACTGCTAAAAATATTGCGTAGTTGGAAAGGATTAATAACAATTTCATGTGTAGTGGATTTCTGGTTAGACAACATTATTGTGGGGTTTATCATTGAGTTTGGAGTAGATACAAATGATTCATATACTATTTCAGAGAATGACTTCTTGAAGGGGGACGTACATTATGTCTCTTTACATGTTGATCAAGATCTTATTTCATGATAAAGGCACGATGAACTTGGAATCAGACAGCTAGATCACTTTACGTGCATGGGGGAGTTGGGAGAAGCATTAAGGAGTATCTAAGAAATGGAGAACGCTCTGGAGAGTAGCGAGAAGAAGGAGGCAATGGACCCCATCATGATGGATGAGGAACAAACCAGGGAAATCATAACGTCGGTAGGTGTGACACATAGCGAACAACCCTACCAATATAGGATGAATAGTAAGAATAGGGTTGTAGCAGAAGAGAGAGGGCTTGGACAATGATGAGGAATAGGTAGAGAATCTGCATGCCATGAGGCAGATTTAGTATATCTTGTGCACCACATATGAGAGGAAAACCATAGGTCATGGGTTCGATGCATAAGAAGGCTCTACATTCTCGATCTGAATTAGTGTGGAACCCACAACCCCATGTGCAACTACAAAAACTAAAGAAGAAAAACATGTTAACCAACAAGTGATTAGTGGTAGAATATTTTTTTAAGGATGTGGGTCCAATAGCAGAAGTACAAGTTCAACTAGTAGCAGTCAAGTATCTACATCGCGTTGAAGTGGTAGTTCAACAAATTTCATAATGGGAGGACATCGAGGGGATGGGTCAGATGATCCAGAAAATCATTTTTTCATATGTGAGAAGATATGGGAAACAAAGAAGATTACAGAAGAGGATACGAAGGTTTTGAAGTTGGAAATCACATTTAGAGATTGCGCATTAGACTAGTATATGGATCTCTCAACAAATAATCCAACAAGAATGCCTACAACTCTAGAATATGTGAAGAGGTAGTTAATAAATGAATTTCAAAATCCAAGTTCATAAGAACAGTTTATGAATGAAATGGTAGAGATCAAGAAGAAACTAGGAGAATCATTCTGGGAAGTGGACTAGAAGTTCAAGAGGTTGAAAGGTCAGTTAAAGTACACTATTACTAATACACAACATAAATATTTGTTTGTTAATTCTTTGTTTCCACACTTGAAGTATCCTTTGAGACAATACAAATTCAAAAGTTAGGGTGAGGCCTTGCAAGAATCCTTACACCTAGAGGAAAATTTATACAAGCATACATATCCAGTTATGGAAGAGTTGAAGAAAGATATGAACAACCTAACATTCTATTTAAATCAAAATAAAGGAAAGGAGAAAAGAAAATATGTCTGGTGTACAATGTGCAGGACAAAAGGTCACCACAAGAATGAGTGCCCATTATTTTCAAAGTATATTGGAGTAGGTATGAAAAACCATTTAGCTTCAGGAGGACCATGGTGTGCAATTTGAAAAACACATGGGCATGATCCCTATTATTTCCCTTGGCGTAGAAGTATCAAATAGTACCTAAGATCACATTTTGTAACTTTTGTAAGTCAGTTGGACATGAAGACAAGGACTGGAGAACCTTGGAGGTGATGAAATAAAGGATTGCAGATACATACAAGGTGTAGGATGAACATGCAATATGAAAATATGTGCAACAACTGAAGTATAACAATACACAACAACCACAATATAATCCCACACAACAGTTTCTAGCACAACCACAATACAATGCACACCAATTTTAGGGGAAACAATAATATAATCCTACACAACAATGTGTAACACCACCGTAGGACAATAATGCGAAACCACAGTATAATAAAGGACCGCAATATAACACACCACACAATGATAATTAGGGAAATAGAGGAGGCTTCAGAGGATGATGCCGTGGAGGAAAAGGCTTTGGAGGAGGTCGAGGACCAATTATTTTTTATAACTGTAAGAAGCTAGAGCATTATGAAAGAGACTTCCCACAACCACCTGCGACATGTATTTATTTTCATGCAACATACCATGAAACATAAGACTGTCCAACACTGTTGATAAAAATACAGGACAAGAGGAACGAAACTAATCATAACGTGCAATGGATTGGGGTGGAAAATAGAGAAGAATACATGAAGAATAGTAGCATAGTTACTAGAGGTGGAGCTAATACATGAGAATATGCAACCAAGAAGGATCAGGACTAGTACCAATGGGTAAGGAAGAATACAACGCCGTAACAAAAGTTTGATGCGCACAAAGAGAAAGAGATATTCGAGAAAGCTAGACATGAGATCTTGAAGAAAAACATTACGTCCACTTCAGGAATAAATCCAGTAGATGAGATACCAGTGTATTCCATGCCTTCATTATTTAACCATACCAACAAAGAGTAGTCTTCAGAACAAGTAAGTAACTTAAGAAACTTCTTGGGAGCCTTTGTCAAATTGCCGAATGATAAAAATTCCTTACAAATACTACATAATTTTTAAGAAAAGTGTAATCCCAGGGAAGAAGGGGTAAAAAGAGTAAATCAGGTCTGGAGGAAGAGAAGAACCAGCAAAGAATTTAGATTGAATGCCAACATAGAAGATTTCAATATGGGGGATATTATACTAGATTTAGGATCTGAAGTCAATTTTTTGCCAAAGAAGACATGGGAGGCTATGGGAGAACCTCAATTGGGGTATTCACCTATTTAGTTGAAGTAGGAAAATCAACACAAAGTGGTGCCAATTGGTAGGTTGAAGGGGATTCTAGTAGATTTAGATGGTGTGCGCACCATGTCTGATTTTAAAGTCATTTGCATAATGGACAACACTTCGCCATACCCAACACTGTTGGGTCTAGATCAGGATTTTGATAACCATGATATTATCAATTTGAAGACAAGGAAGATGATATTTGAATAAGGAGAATACAAAACTATTGTGCCATTAGATCCCTCAGAAGGAGGATGATATGTTGAACTTGCAACAAACAATATTCTTACAAAATATGTGAATCATCTATACATAACTACCACGTGTGAAAAGGATTATATCAACACAACTCCAAATCAAGTGCTTAGTTGGAGGAGTATTAGTTCTTGTTCTTCAGACTCTGACACAAGACTGGAAAACTGGTAGCAATGACTACATGAATTATCTACTAGGAGGTGTGCCAAAATGACGTGCACGCTGAGATGGGTTGGTACAAAGGTAAGATAACCTCCTAATTTTTGTGGTTCGAATAATTTAGAAGATTTTTTAATGAAGTTTGAGGTAGATTTTATGGAAAATAAAAGATTATCGACATTAGATATTGCTTTAAAAGATACACCTGCAAGATGGTGGGGTACACACAAAGCACATATCAACCTTCGGTTTCAATGCAAAATGTTACTACACATCAGATTTAGTGTAGAGAATGAGCGTAGATATGAGAAGAAATACGAGGGGTTTGGACCAGACAATATCGTATTTTACTAATATTTTCCATACCCTGCGCACCAAATTTGGTATCAAAGACTCTGAACGACATCTGATGCTCAAATACCGTAACTTTCTACATAGATACATTCAAACATAAATGGATTTTTTGGAAATCACATCATTAGGTGCAGATTATAGATATGCTATCAAGATGGAGAAAAAATTTAAGCAGAAGAGGAGAGAGTTTGGATTTGCAAACTCCTCTTAGCCGAAGCAGGGCAAAGGTGGCCCCAACCCACAACACAAGGGATAGAGAAAATATATCCACTCTCAGGACATCCAGTCCAAGCTGCAACCCAATAAGGGTATTGAGAAGTCGAAGAAGGACACGTGAAAGTGGTGTGAATACCATAAAATCCCTTGGCACAACACCGAAGAATGTTGCCCCAAGAAATTACTGGTGGTCGAGTTGAAATATTTCGAGTCAGAGGAAGATTCAGAGTCTGAATCAAATACAAAAGGAGGGAAGTGGATTATCGATGTCGAACCTAGAGCCACTATCGATACCACCAAAGTCCAGCCAAACAAACCAGAAGAACCAGAGGAAGGGGAATGCCTCTTTCACTCACATATGTGGGTAAAGGGGGCTCCACTTCATTTCATTGTCGATAGCGGCCATCATAAGAACCTGATCTCAAGAGAGGTTGTCAAGAATTTGGACCTACTGATGACATCACACATGGATCCCTACACCATCGACTAGCTTCGCCAAGGAAGAGATCTTTGTGTCAACCAATGATGTTGTATGCCCTACAACATCAAGCCCTTCAAAGATGAGGTATTGTGTGATATTTATCCCCTTGAAGTTTGTGATGTACCTTTAGGACAACCATATTTGTGGAAGCGACATGCTGTTTATGAGTCTATACCCTGCAGTGTTATTATCACTTTGGGTAGACAATTGTACATGATACCAGAGGTAGTGCTGCCTACCGCTATTTCTTTAATCTTTGCTAAGAAATGAATTAAGGTCATTTCATGGACCGATAAATTCGTCTTATTTTTGATCCGTGCTCATAGTAAGTAGAAGGTCGCTGCCACATCCATGACCTCTACATAGAGCCTCTCTTTGCAGCATAAGCAAGTGGACAGGATCGTGGAAGAGTATAAAGACATATTCTCCTCACCCACCAGGGTACTGATGCACTGCGAGGTCAAGCATCCAATTGATATAACCCCCAGTGCACCTCTACCTAATGGACCATTCTATCATCGCTCATTGATGGAAAATGACGAAATCAAGTGTTAGATCCAAGAGCTATTTCAAAAGGGGCACATCATACCCAAATCCTCTGCTTGCGACAACTCGATTGTACTGGTGTAGAAGAAAGATGAGACTTGGTGGCTCTACATTGATTACATAGAATTAAACAAAATCACAGTTAGGAATCAATACCCAATTCCCCAAATTGATGACCTTATTGACCAAATCAAGGGGGAAAATTTCTTCAACAAGATTGACCTAAATTCAGGATACCACTAGGTTCCCATCAAACCAACTGATGTATGGAAGACAACTTTCAAATCTAAATAATGTCTCTTCGAATGGCTGGTCATGCCCTTTGGCTTAAAAAATGCACCAACAACTTTCACGAGGTTGATGGATGATGTATTGAGACCCTTCACAAACTCTTTCATGGTGGTATATCTAGATGACATCCTCATCTTCAACAAAAATTGGGAGGAGAACATGCAACAAATTCAACATGTTTTGAGCACTTTGTGGCAACACAAGCTATATGCCAACTTGGAAAAATGCTCCTTTGGAATGAACATGGTCCAATATTCGGGATACATTATTGATGAGCATGGGGTACATGTGGATCCAATGAATATCCAAGTCATTCATGAATGGACATCCCTGACCACACTAGTTGAGCTTCCAATATTGTTGGGACTTGCCAACTTCTACCATATTGCATGGGCCCTCAAACAAGTGACCAAGGGTGGTGGCAGGGAAAATTTTGCATGGGGGAAGGAAAAACAATGAGCATTTGATGATCTGAAGCATCACTTGTGCTCAAATCCAATACTCTCCTTACCCAATCTGCAAAAACCATTCAATATTGAGATTGATGCGTCCAAATATGTTGTAGGTTCAATTATCACCCAAAACGATCATCCAGTAGAATAACACAGTGAGACACTCTCAGATACCATCCAGAAATACCCCACCTATGAAAAGGAAATGTTTTCCATTGTATAATCCCACCGTCAATGGAAAAATTACATTCTGGGAAAGGAGACAATCATCCACATTGATCACAAGCCTCTGCAGTTCATACATACACAGGGGAAGTTGCAAAACGACCACCATCAAAAGTGGTCCACATACTTGCAACAATTCCATCTCAACATCAAGTATAAGACAGGGAGCACAAATCGTGTCACTAACTACTTCAGTTGACCTCCCGTTGTTGCACTCACCACCATGCTCCATCCTTGTGGGGATGAGGCATCTAAGTGGCCCCAACTTTATCAGCGTGACCCTGACTTCACCACCACCTATCAACTCTTGGGTATAGGCGCGAATGTCAATTATTTTCACATTTAGGATGGACTGTCATGCCATCTGGGCCACCTCTGTCTTCCCATAAGCGAGCGTGCAAAGCTGATTTGGGAGGCTCACTACAGTCGGATGGCAAGGCATTTTGGTGTGGAAAAAAGTGTGGTCGTTCTATAGAAATATTTTTATTGGCCAAAACTTCCACAGGACATCAACAAGTATATCAGATCTTGCACAGCCAGTGCCATTGCCAATCCATCCATCGAGAAGAAAGGCTTATACACCTCTCTTCCTACTCCTGAGAGGTCTTGGGAAACCATCTCAATAGATTACATGTATGGCCTTTCATCCACCAAGCAAGGTAATGATTGTGTATTTGTGGTGGTTGATCGGTTTTCAAAGATGGTCATTCTCACAGCCTGCAAGAAGAGCATCACAACGATAGATACTGCCAAGGTATTCTTTGAACATGTGTGCGTCCATTTTGGGATACCATAGACCATCATCTCAGATCGGGACAACAGGTTCCTCAACACATTTTGGCTGAGTGTTTGGTCAATGTTGGACACCAAGCTCACTAAATCCATTGCCTTCCACCCCCAAACCGATGGCCAAACATAAGTCGTTAATCGGATGATTGTCCACATCCTATGCATGTATAACTCTAAGCATCCGCATACATGGGATGAGAATCTTCACTATGTTCAACACATCTACAACAAGTCTCTCCATAGCTTCACTGGCCATATCCCATTGCAGGTGGGGCTAGGATTCCAACCTTTGGGTCCCATTGATGTTGTACTACCTCTTACAACCACACAAGAAGAATATTCCCATGTTTAGTTTGAGGCCGACAAAGCCACCAGATTCATTGAGCAGATTTAACACATCCACCAACAGGTCCATGAGATTTTGCAGAAATCCAATGCTAAGTACAAGCAACGCCATGATCAACACTAGGAAACACAAAAGTTTCAGGTGGGAGACAAGGTTTGGTTACATTTGCAGAAAGAGCGCCTTACAGGGCCCCATCGGAAGCTC
>CBVK0101020195.1:0-10169 GCA_900067695.1 Picea abies
AGCTAACATAGCTTGTCCACAAAATAAGGAGTAAAACACAAGATTAGGGGATACTAATATATCCGGGTAGACTGCTAGATGTACTTGAAGATCTTTTATTAGTCCATGGACCTTGATTTCTCTTGAATCCATGGCACAAACATTGTGGTAAGGTCTTGAGATCTCCAAGTTTAGTTGTTCCATGAATTTCCGAGTCATGCCATTTGATGAAGTGCATGCATCTAACATGCAGTTATGAAAAAAGAGATTGTTAACCAACAAAGAGATGTAGAAAGGTTGAATGCTTCCATTCCCCTTATTCTGATCCATAGTTTGCAATATAATAGGGGCATTTTCACATGGTTCCATGCATTTTTCCATATTTTTCTCCTTAGGACCCTCTATGGCTCTTAGCAACTTTTCTTTTTGAGAGGGTAATTTTATAAGCTCTATTGTTGGAACCAAGACCTTAACATTTGATATCCAACCACCCAAGTCAATGCTTAATTCAGATGTTGGAGGAGTGATTGCTTTGGGAATGTTTTGATTAATCTTAGTTGGATTTTCATTTTGTTTCCGTTGATATGTCACTCCTTTGTATATTGTCATCTCAAGGATTTGTTCAAGTGTGGGCTTTTCACCAAATAACTCAGTGACATTGTAATATGCTTTAATTACATCCTTTGAATTTTGACTTCTTTCCATTGTTTGAACCCAATGATCCATGGGTAAAGAATGAGTTTTTCTCGCTACATTGATTTGATTTGAATGCCCCGAGTATCCTACATAGTTATTTTCTTCTGCAGGCCTTGCTTCATTTATTTGAAGGAACCGAGGACAAGTGGACTCCTCTTGGATATCATTACAAGATCTACAAAAAGGAAGAGCCTCATGCTCCACCAAATTTGTGGCTTCAAGCTGATTTGGGGGCCTTTGATCTTGTGGAGGCACCTTTCTTTGCCATCTTTCATTGTTTGGCCTAGGCTGAAATTTATTAGCTTGTGATCTTTCCATGGCAATTAAGCGATTCTGTTAGCTTGTGATCTTTCCATGGCAATTAAGCGATTATGCATGCCATTTAGTTGAATCGCATGGTTGGCTTCCATGTCTTTGATTACTTTTGTTAACTCCTTCCAAGGGTCACTAAAAGATTGTTCACTATCTGGGCTAACTACTTTTGCCTTAGGCTCTGACTATTTTGAAGGACTACTCCTGGTGAAACCTAGTAAGTTTGATCTTCCTGAGGCTTGCATTTTCTTATCAACTTTTTAGTTGTCTCTTGGGCAATCTCAAGATTTGTTGGTTCTTGACGAGGTGTAAATATGATTCCCAATTGCTGGTGTCACATTACACTTATCATTAGATTGTCAACCCAGGGTTCAGTTTTCTGTTGTGAGGCTCTTGGTGCAATAGACACAGAAAGAGGACTTTTACCATTATTATGCAATTTGATCGAAAGAAAATCAGCTAAGAACTATGGCACACATAAACCAAAAGAAAGCATAAAAATGCATAGTCACGATGTTCTCAACCCCCAACCCAGCTGGAGGTACCTCATGGAGTAAGAACTCTAAGATCTAAAATCATAATCCTACTACCTCGTTGTGTTTACCAAGTGGGGTCATGAGCAGGGTGATTCTGTAGTACTCATAAACTAAAACAACATTAGAAAGCAACCCAATTATCTAATTTAATCCTCACACTGCAAATGAAAAATGAATCTAAATGCTGAAACAAAAATTCATTTAAGGAGAATCAACAACATTCCCAATTTCCACTTAGTTAATGGCACCTCGAATGTTACAACCATTGGAGATCATATCCAAAACTTAACACTTTGCTCAACATACTAAAGCATCAACAAAGAATACAATGATTCTACAAACTCTAACTCTGCAACATCATAATTTAGCAGCATTGTCATTTGATAGCACAACATAACTTACAGTTAACAATGAAGGAACCTACAGGTATTTCTGTAGCATTTGATACACAATCTACAAGTAATTAAGATGGCACAATATTTTTTTTTCCTGGGAATTCAGCACGGGAAACCCCAGAGTACTTCCCCACTTCGTGGATGGTAAATGGGGTAAACCGTCGACCCTACGAATAACGGACCTAATCCCAAGGGGACACAAGAGATTCGAACCCATGACCTCCTTCGCTGGGGACAGCTTCACGTCTGGCTCAGAACCACTTGAGCTAACCCTTGGGGCTTAAGATGGCAGAGTATTAAAATAACATACTATGAATTAAAGGGCATCTATCTAAACAATGCTAAAAATAAATCAGAAATCAACATGCAATCAGGCTATAAAAGTATCACAATGATAGTACAATAGCAAGTTTAGCCCAATAGAAAGAGGGGGCACATTTCCCAAGGAGGGGGGTGCACATCCCAAAGTTGGCGAGCCACGTGTGGATAGATCTGAGCCACATCTTCAACAACTGAAGAGAACTCATCATAACTGAAGAGGAGATGGAGTGAGAGGGCGCCACCTCTCAAGAGGTATGCACATCTCCCCTTGGGATTTGTGCCCTCAAGAAGAGTGCACCACCTCTCAAGAGGAAGGGCACACCCTCTCTTGGGATCTCCACCAAGTGAGCTTAGGCACCCTCAAGGAGAGTGCACCACCTCTCAAGAGGGAGGGTGCACCCTGTATTGGGATCTCCACCAAGTGAGCTTAACACACCACTTAACTCAACAAATAACTCTCTCTTACTTGCTGTCAACTGTCACTAACAACCAGTGAGGTTGAGTAAACTAAAGACAAGTCAAAAGCATGTCCCGAACATGTTTCCATAAAAACATGGAGCTGATTTATTCACCTTTTCGAGGAAATAATTGATTTTTGTGAGTAAAAATCAACAATTTTGCTCGAAAAAGGGTAGACTAAGGTAAAGGGGTATTCTAGGTTAGAAAACGATACCCCCCAAGGTGTATAACACCTCATAGTACCACTTTTTTAATATTTACATCAATTTACAAGGTAAAATCCTGTTTTACGGGAATTTTACATTTTATTAGAACAATTAAAAAATCCTAGAGGGACCTATTGCATGTCCATGAGACTTTGGGTTAATGATTAGCATGGTAATATACAAGTGACACTAGACTCAGATAGAACACACCAATGCCTAGCCATGAGGATGTTGAAGTTTTACTTATACAAGTAGCAGTTACAGTTCTTCTTTATTATTATAATCATTTAGCACATTAGCTGCATAAATAAGATCACTGAAAGAGAGACAATCAAAGAAACAACAGAGACACATAGATTATCTTGAGAAACCCTCATGGGGAAGAAAACCCAACAAAACTTCCTCAATATAGAAAGACCAAAGACCGAACAGAAGATTCTCCTCTACTCATTCACTAGGAAGAGTAGCCCACCACTTAACCAAGAAATACCAAGACATAGACCAAGAACCCTCCTTGACGTCACCCCCAGTTGCAACAACTTCTCCTCCAAGACTTGCACACTATAGAGCTAGGTCTGTGGGTGTGTCCAAATGAGGCGCTGACCTCTCTTATAAATAGCGGTCTGGCCAACCTATAATTAGGTTTGAGTCGACCTGTCACTTTACGCTCTTAATTTACATTTAATTGTCAAGGCATAATAGGGATGACTTTTACTAAGGCACAATAGGGCCTAATTAAATATAATATAATAATATTATTCGACTCTCTCTCAGGTAGAATATTCTTCGAAGTTACAATATTTCAATAGAAGGATGGTACTTTGAGGCTATGCATCGATTTCAGACAACCGAATAAGGTGTCTGTGAAGAACAAGTATCCTTTGCCAAGGATAGATGATCTTTTTGATCAGCTCAAAGATGTGAAAATATTCTCCAAGGTTGAACTCAGATCAGGCTATCATTAAGTGATAATTAAGGAAGAAGACATTATCAAGACAACCTTCAGAACAATGTATGGCCGTTATGAGTTCACAATGGCGCCTTTTGGGTTTTCAAATGCACAACTTGTCTTCATGTGTTTAATGAATGGTATATTCAAAGATTACTTAGATAAGTTTGTCATTGTATTTTTAGATGACATACTTATTTACTCTAAATTTGAAGAAGAGCATGAACAACACTTGAGGATGGTGCTATGAGGATTGAAGCAACATCAATTGTATGGAAAGTTGAGAAAATGCTCATTTTATCAGAGACATATACATTATTTGGGCCATATCATATCAGAGGAAGCGATAACAATGGATCCATAAAAGATAAGAGCCATTGAGAGATGGCTAGTGCCAAAGAAAGTCTTAAAGGTGAGATATTTCATGGGATTTGTAGGTTACTACACAATATTTATTGAATGTTTCTCAAATATTGCACACCCAATCACATCTTTGAAAAAGAAGGGTGTGAGATTTGAGTGGATTTCTGATTGTGAAAGAAGCTTCTAACACTTGAAGAGCTTGTTGACAAGTGCACCAATTTTGAGGATTGCTGATACAAATGAAGATTTTGTTGTTTGCACTGATGCATGAAAGGAAGGGCTTGGAGGAGTCCTTAGTTAGAATGGGCATGTGGTATGTTATGAATCAAGGAAGTTAAAAGAGCATGAGAGACACTATGCCACTCATGATGTAGATTTGACATCCATAGTTCATTCTTTGAAGATGTGGAGAAACTACCCCATGGGAAAGCGATTTGAGATGAGAACAAACCATTGTGGTTTGGAATATTTGTTTGGACAATAAACCTTGAATGCCAGGCAAAGTAGATGGTTGGAATTCCTCAGTGAGTAAGACTTTGATATTAAACATATAAAAGGCAAGGAGAACAAGGTGGATAATGTACTTAGCAGGAGGGTGCATGAGATGTATGCTACAACCATTATCATGTTTAAATCTGATTTGAAGGACATAATTTTAGAAGCTGCAAAATCAGATCAACAATACATTGAAATAGAGGAAAAATTACAAGGTAATTTGCAACAAAAAATTAAAAATTATGAGCTAAGGGAGGATGGAATCCTATCGTACAAAGGAAGAATTTATGTTCCATTTTTTGCAAGAGTTTCATAGGTGATCTCACCAAGTAACTTTTAGATTTACATTTACTGCACTTTGTAAAGAAACAACAATTACATTTGGAGTTCTTTCTTGCATTTGGAATTAGCTAATCTAGGCACTAAAAAGGACTAAAAAGAACCATAAATTCTTTCCTTTGTGTTGCCACATGGATGGCCAAATTCATCATTTGAATTCTTAGTTTAGTTTTTTTTTTTTTTCACAACCACTTAATCGCTCAGGATTGGGAACCTATTTTGGCACCCCTATTATTCTTTTTCCCTCACACTCATTGTGATCTTGGGAAATCAAAAAAGGGTACCTTAAGAAATTCCATCTCCCTCTAGAAAATCATCAAATCATCAATTAGGAGAGTTCAATACCTATGAGTTTGCTTTTGACAAATTGAAACACAATCCTAAAATTGTAAAGGGCCCATACATGCTCACATGCTTGCAAAGTTGGGATAGTTTCAAAGTTTTTAAAGCAATCAAAACAACCTATGGAGTTAAAGGAATATGTAAGGACCCAATGTCCACATGATTTGAAATCTAGGAGAAGTTCCAATTTCATTAGATTAGAAAACATCTTAGGGAGTTTAAAAGATTAAAGTAAGGACCAATATGTCCACATTGTTAGTGATCTAGGGATTTTGAATTATGCAAGGAGTGTCTAAACACATTTAGTAAGGTAGATTAATCAAGATTTGTAACGAACCACATGATATCCACATGCAAAATATCTTGCACATTAACTTATTGAAAATATTATTGACACTATTTTTCACTCTTTGCACACAAGAGCACCTCACTACACACTTAAAATTTCTATGGGATATTTGAAGTCATAGTAATCTCTCCTCCTTGCGTCGACAAGCGATATAGGAGGATAAAAAGACTCCATATATCCTTGGAAAAATTCCACACCATTTTAATCAATGAGATTGGTTGATGACCCCAATCTCACAACCCATTTCAAATCCTAAAATCAACACTTAAACAACTCATTTTTAACTTCCACAGGAGGAGCACAAAATAAGTTTGTAGTCTAAGTTAGGATTTTGGGGTTAGGTATCCAAAGAAACCCCTGTCATCATTTTCACATTCTAAACTTATAAATTTGACGAATTAGGGAACCAAAAATCCTCTAAATCAAGTGTTCCTATACCATAAGGCAGGGGGATACCCGTGAAGTGTTGAAGGTCGAGGTCCGGTTGTTCTGTGTGTGCCTCCTTGAGTCATCTAAATATTATAAAGCATCCATCCCGTGACCCATTTCTTAGGCTGAAAATTTAAATGCTACACTTTATCGAGGTAACTTAGTTTCCAAAAACTAGGATTTCTACCCAGGTGGCAGTTGTGGGTTGCAATCACACCTCAATCATATTTTGAACAACTATTGAGAAATATTGCTAGTACTTTCGAGATATGCTCCCTTTACCCCTCATTATAACTGATTGTTCATAACTTCACTAGTTCCTCTTCAGGTGGATTCATGCCCCGCTATTGAGTTCTTTTGGAAGGCCCAGTTCTATTTTGGAGAGGAAGGACGATACATCTTTTAGGACACATGCAATTTATTTTACTCCCCTATGCAGATAAAACCAACTACCCTACATTGTTTCTTGTTTAGTTGTTCTATGTATGATATCCATTATTGATTACGTGTAGCTGTGAATGACATTGTTGAGATAGTCCAAAAATACAAAACGTACTTGTTCATTTATTTCTCTCATCACAACTCACACACATTTCTAGCTAGTCTAGAATCATAGGGGAACCACACAATCCCTGTTGTTCTATACGCTTGCAAAACCTCCCTCCAATATTGGGAGATATCCCTAATTTGGATGACACTTCAGCTCAACCATCCCATACATCTATCAGTTAATAAGTTTTAGGATCATCGTTGCTCAGTTCTACCTTTCTTGACACCAACATCCCAAACAATCGACCCACTAGTCCTCCATCACAAGGAGGAAATCAACCTTACTTGCAAGGAACAAGTTCCCAACCTTCATTAGAAGGAAATACTTCTCAACCACCACACACCATGGCCATAACACCTCCTTCCATGACATATTTGGCATCCTCAACATTCCATATTTGACCAAGCTCACAAATGACCCCATCTTACATGATGCCACTTGGCCTAACATGCCCACCAAATTACCTTCAGGCATCCCAAAGTTTGAAGGGAAGCCAGGTGAGGACCCAAACAACCACATTATGTCCTTTCACCTTTGGTGTTCATCTAATAACATAACAAAATATTCCATTTTCTTGTGATTTTTAAAGAGAACACTCATCGGTCCATCTGCTAATTGGTATGTAGATGAGAAATCTAGGTCCCACACGACCTTCGAATCACTGGCCAAGGTCTTCTTATCCTTCTTTCAGCTTCATGTCCGCCATGAAAATGGTTTAGAGATTCTCTTTGAATTGAAAAAAAACACAATCGACCACATCATTGATCATATCCTTGAATGGCGTTGAAGAAGAAGCATATGCAAGGCTGACCCCACCCCACATCAAAGATTAGAATGGTTTCTTAAAACATTAGTGTCAGTCATAGCCAAAGATGTGGCCACTACTTTTCCTCAATATGAAGAAGAAGCCATCTCAAAGGTTCAACAATTTGACCTCATTTATTCTCAATCAAATTACCTTTACTCCATATTAATAGATACTCCTCATCCTCTATCCTTTGGTCAAGAAAAACTAGGAGCATAACTTACTGCAGATGGGTTGATTGGGTCCATGGCCCATTTTAACACTTATGCTCAATTTGTACCCACATTTGGGGCAACCAATATCACCATCCATATGGGGAGAACCCATACTATCCTTCCCCCATCCTTCAATCCACTTTTTTAGTCCCTCCTACTCCAAAAATGGGAGGGCATGTACCTGGACCACCAACAAACCCGATGTAAGCACCACTTCCAGGTTCACCACCTACCACATCTTACAACTCCAATAATGGGGGTAACACCACCACCTCATACAATCAATATGGACCGCCCCCACAAAGTAATCCATACTACCCTTTCCCTGCTCCCCCTCAACTTGTTTCCCCACAACATGAACATCAATAGCAAAGTGTTAACTTTGTTCAACCTTCTCGCATTCAACTAGTTCAATCCTTTGAATAGTTGAATATGGAAAATCCACCTAAATAATCCAACAAAAATAGAAAGAAGAGAAAGAACAAAAACAACACCAACCAAGGACAGGGGGGGAAACCCTAGCAACAAACCCCTGCCCCCCCACTGGGGGCAACCAAAATAATGGTAACCAAAATCCGCAAGGGGGAAATAATAATGGCCAACCACAATAAAGGAAAAACAACAACCTCAGAACTAATTTCCCTCACACACTATGTGGAGAATATGTACATTATACCCACCACTACCCTCAGATTACTGATTACAAATGGATGAAAGAAACCTTGAACGCAAAGACCCCCTGTGCCACAACCTCCCTCGTAGATACCACAAAATTATCTATAAACTTAGATTCCATCGATCTTGTTATCACCATAACAATTGTTTGATGGGATCCGAGTCTTGGGATTTATCGAGAAGCTAAATCGGTGTAGAGACACGATAAATTGGAGGACGGGGCCACAACTAGCGGAAAATGGCTAAATATAGCGGAGGCGCGGAGTTGATGGGACACGACGGATCACAGATCTCAGGCACCATAGATCAACGATCAACAACTATATCGGGCAGAGAACTAGCACGAGGTTTAATTATTTGAAAGCGGGTCGATGAAAATACCGTGGTTTCATCCCAAGACCACGTGGTGCCACTAGATGCATATCAGGGCGAAAAGCGGTCTACCCAAAACCGCTTTGCTTCGTCCCCGATATCGGGAGGCGTATATAAGGAGGGTGACCCTTATCATTATTTTATGATTTTTCAAATCATTTGAACGGTAAAAGTGGCACCACTGCTCCAATCGAACTAAGCTCAATAGTGCACCAAATTTATGTGTTTTCCGCTCATTTGCATGTATTTTTCATTATCGCCATGAATTCTGTCGTTTTGTGCGTAACAGAGCAAGGCCCCCCACTAAGCGAAGAAGCCCTAATTGACAGAGACTCTGATGTGTTTGGCACCGAAATAACAATCTCACATGTCTCCGTATCCAGAGCCAATTTGTCAGATAATGTAGGGAGAAAAATACCTTTCCTCGAAGCGGTCCAAGCCTCCATAGTCCCTTACGCCATCGAAATAGCATTCCCCTTCATGGAATTCATAAGCTGGTGTGCAGAACAATACTCACAGGAAGAGAGTGTCGTTTTGAATAGGTTAGGGTCAGAGGTCCTGTGTAGAATAGATTGCTCGTCCATTTGACACACCCTCGACATACCAGAGTCCCCTTCCACAACGTCTGAACCCTTCGAGGAAGAAAAGCTAATTACAGTCTACAGAGAATGTCCCCCCCGAGGTCAAAAACCTATTTTTGCAGACAATTGTTAAACCAAAACATTATTGTGAGATTCTGTCCTTGCCTATGAATGTAAGCATCATGGTTATTGAAGTCCAGTAGGCTTGTTCCATACTTAGTCAGATTTTAGGTTTAGATAATGACAAATTCATAGTTGAGGTCATGTTAGGTTTTCGATTAACCTTTTTTCAGTCGGAGTCCAATCAATCAGTCTGTATTAGTTTTGATAAATTCATAACTAATAATGTACACAAACAACTAGTGAACTTCCAATCACTAAGGCACTTCAAGGATTACACATACTTGCTGAAAATGTTCCTGGAGACAAACAAGAAAGAGTTCCCTGAAGCAACATTCATCTCCACAGAATGCAAAAGAATCACAATGATCATTTTCATAAATAAGATCATGTCAAGAGTTTACATCTTGATCTTCAACACTAGCCTGTCAAGAGTCTCGGAGGACATGAAAAGTTACTTACAACCAAACTTAGAGAACAAAGTAGGAGATTGGGTGTTGTTCATGCACTCTACAGTAATTTGGGTATATGGGTGCCAAGAGGCACCTTATCTTCTCCTTATTTTTTTGACACCCATAGTTCTTGCCCTGGAGTTCATCAGGCAAAGAATCATCTCAGAGACAGAGCATTTCCTGAAAATGCACAAGGCGTCCAACCTGAAATTTCCTTTCATCATAGGAC
>CBVK0101020196.1:0-10169 GCA_900067695.1 Picea abies
TGATATATTGCTGATATATGTTGCTGATATGTGCTCACATATAAATGGTTATAAATGAAAACAATGGGTAATGAATAAATGTTGAATGCTAATTGATGAGTTTTTGTGCAAGAGGGAAGTTTTGGATCAAAGAACCCCACACTCATTCACCCCCCCTCTAAGTGTGGTAGGTGTGTCCAACAGAATGAGACACTATGACCTCTTGTATGTCACGAGCCCTATTCCCATTGAGTCTTGACCCCAACCACTTCAACCAATTTACATGTCTTAGAGAGGGATCTCTTGGAAACTCTCCTTGACCTAGGGCAAGATCTACCCAATAGGACACCTTGTCAACCCTCCCATATTTTTGACCCCTGTTCTTATGGTTTACCCCTAATTATGTGGACAAGTTATCTTAGTAACATTTTGTATAAATAAGAGATCATAAGATCTTATTTTATGATAACTCTCCCTCTTGTGAGAAGTACTTGGTCTGAATTTTTCACTACCTTTGGAAAATTGTCTCTCTTGTTCTCTTGTTTATGGTTATCTCTTGATTTATGGTTGATGGAAGTGATGTGCTAGCCTTGGAAGGCTTCTCTCTTGCTATTTTGGTGGATTGTCTTCGTATTTTTCCTTGAATTGGTATGGTTTTTACTTTCATGCTATCATTTGTTTCAAGTCATGGTTATTGTGCTAAGATCTTGGTGGGAAGTATAAGGGCATACACCCCCACCATAGTCTCCATAATTTTATGCTACATGTTATTGGTTAAACAAAGATTTGTTGAGAGAAATATAAGGGCATACACCCTCTTATCTTAAACCCTAGATAGAGAAAATTGCCTTGGATATTAAGATGATTTACACCCCCAAGGGGTATCTTATCTATCTCTTTCTTTGCATGACCCCATTAACCCAACTATTATGAGCACTAGTCATTTATTTGTGACATTGGAGAAACAAAATTATTGCCTTGGAAAACATGATTTTACAAGTTTTAAGTCTCTTTCTTTGGAGAAGTGCTCCTTGAGCCTTTGGCTCTCTTGCCTCATTGAGGCGACCCCTTTCAACCATTGCAAATTGATGATTTAATAGACACTAACCTACATCCATTAGGGCTGCACTAACCCTAGGTAATTAACCCTAACTAGCTCCTAAACTAACCCTAGACTAGGCCTGAAATTTTGTCCTAACCCTCTACTAACCTAGGCACATCCTTTGAGACAATTACAAGTGATTTGTGTTGGATTATTTTTATGATACAGGGCTTGGTTTTCTAAAGCCATAAGTCTGATAACTTGACTGCATAAACCCTAATATAAAGTCACTTATAACTTGTTCTTTGACCATCAAAATTTGCTAAAAGTTTTCCTACTTTTTCTACTTGGTTTAAGGCATTTCTTGGGTGGTTTCATTACTGATTTCAGTGGCTGATTTTACTATTGTTGTAACAAATTTTCTACAGCCATAAGGATGATAATATCTCTGCAGTAATCTTTTGTTTCATCCTTGCTATTTGTGCTAAAGTTGTTGCTTAATCATTGGTGATTTGAGATAGCTTTCACTAGCTTTATCTATTGTTTATTTATCACATACTTATCACTTATTTTGCAGCCTTTTTAATCTTTATTAAGCTGATATATATCATTTATTTTTGCTGAAATTTAGGGAAAACAAGATTAACTTGCTCGTCCAACTAACATATTACACTATATGCTTGGTTTTCGTTGTGTCTCGGGCATGTTTTCACACTTGGCAGGTCACTCAACTTACTTGAAAACCCTTGGACCTTCCCGAGACTTGATTCCAAGACCTTCATACCATTTAGATTTGACCTCGAGGGAATCCATCTCCATCTTCCTCCATCTTCATCTCATCCTCCCTAGGGTCACCGATATTCCCCCCTTGAGGTGACTACTTCACCTTTAAAGTTATGGGGACACCTGCCTAAGGTGACAGTGGGTAGGTGACCTCTTAGTTGTCGCCATTTAGTGGTTGGGTTAGGATTTTCCCATACTAAAACTTGTGCGATAACAAGTATGTCCAACCCACACACCCCTCTAAATGTGAAATTTCTCCCTCATGAACTCTGACAGAGTCTTGTCATTCTTTTTTTCTACAAACAACAAGATGGGATCTTCCCCTGTGATGGTAAGATTGTGATTCATGCAATGATGTCTCTGTCTATAGAAATTGGCATGTCCAGCCATAAGTAACCGTCATGCACACTAGTTAAAAACATCTTGACATGTGCATTCACCTCTTAGATCCTGCCAAAGTGTGGAATGTCAAATAGATTTAGTATGCCATCTCGTTCCAACCCTCTAGCCCATACCTTTGGCATAGGTATAGTATGGTTCATCGTTGGATCTATTTTCAGTTCCAAGTATTCGCTCGATGCAAGTTCAGGGAAATTCGTCATGTCTATGATATCGTGGTCCATATATTTAAGTTGTGGCACTTACCTAGCATATCCTCATCAATGATGACCCCATCTGGGATGTCGGGCATCACCAATGGATACTTGGCACCTGTCTTCAATGTCATTGGTTTGGCATCATCCTTCTTCGACGGAATGTAGTCCCTAGTAAACCTTATCTTCGATGATGATGCTCCCAGAGACTCCTCAACCTCTAGTGCTATTGTTTCTGCTCTCATTCAGGATTTCTTTGGTGCGAACACAGATTTCTTTGGTGGTGCCATCTCTTTAATCTAGTTACTACCGACAATTACTTCGACTTTGTGGTTTTTCTCAAGCTTTGCAACACGGTTCTCGACTCTCTCTTACTCGCATGAAAATCCAACTAAAAATGACCAATGTTTGTCAACCCTCCGCGACTTTTGTTCCCCTTTTCCAGTTTTCCACCTACCTTCGTGCCTGAATTAACTATCAAATCCACTAGTTATGCAATCAATGTCTGCTTTAATATTTATTTATTTAAAAAACTTTCACTAGATTTTTGCTTCAATTTTCCAGTCCATCACAATCTCCATCAGCTTTTTCCATTTATGACGACACATTTTCGTGTTGTGATGTCATTACAGCTTTTGAACCGTCATTTATGCTCTTTAATGTCATTTAATGGTTTTTATCCATCCTTATCCATGTAGTTTTTCCGGCTTACCCATTTGTGTATTGCACAGGTTGTGGTTGTGAGAGTAATTTTCTTCTTCAGCACGGTTTCTTCTGTCTGCGCAACACTCCCTCCTTTTGTGCACTTATTCTTACCGAAACTTACTTTCTTTTTGTTGTTTTTCCTTTGTTTTTTCTTTTTATTTTTCCACTTTTCTTTCTTTTTATTTTTCTTTTTCCTCCTATAATACACTACTATAGTACATAGGTTCTTGCGTAGGTTAGACTAGTGCACGGATGGTCGGTTGTCCCTATAGAGTTTCAGTTGACTTCCATTCACCAATCCTCCCAAGAATTCACCCTTCAACGTTTCTAGTTGCACAACACCTGCTTCTATCACATACTTGATCACGTATGGACCTAACCAATGCATCATAAACTTGCCAAGGTGTTTCTTGAACTTGTTATCATATAATAACACTAAGTCTCTTACTTGAAAATTTTTCTATTTAATATGCCTATCATGCCATGCTTTTTCTCTTGCCTTTTGGACTTGCCCATGTAATCCCGTGACAAATCAATGTTCTTCGAGTTGTAACAACTGTGAAAATATTTCCTCTATTGTGCCAGAGTCTGAAAAATCTTTAATCACTGCAACGTGCAAACTCGACACAATAAATTCCATTGGAATTATCTCTTCTTTCCCATATACGAACCAGAAAGGTGTTTGTCTTGTTAATGTTTTTCTTGTAGTCTTATATGCCCATAATACTATAGGGATTCTTAAGTCCCAATCATCCCTTCCTATGTTGAAGATCTTGGTCAGAGAACTCTCTAAGATTTTAGTGAAGGCTTCTACTGTCCCATTTTCCCAAGGGTGATACAACATGCTCCTTTGGTAGTGAATTTGGAACTCCTCAGTCAATGTTGCAATCGTCTTATTCAATAAGTGTGTTCCTTGATCACTCAATATAATGTGCGGGCATCCAAATCTTGTAACGACATTCTCAAATAGAAATTTCACAACAATCTCTGCACTGCAATCTATGACCGTTGTTGCTTCTTCCCATCTAGTCAAATACTCTGTCGCAGTGATTATATACCTATCTCTTGATCTCATGGCTAATGGATTAATGGGTGCAATGAAGTCTATTGCCCATTTCTTAAAATCCTAAAGTGTAACTTATGTATTGAAGGGAATCTCATCCCTTTTGGATGGATTTCTAACCCTTTGATAAACATCACATGCCTGACACTATTCCTTAGTTTCCTTTTGAAGCGTGGGCCACTAGAGCCTTATGCACAAAAATCTTCTATGCAATCGCTTTACCTGCGTAGTGTCATCCTGCAATCCCTTTTTGCGCTTCTGAGAGTATCATTGGCCTTTCATGCTCTAACACATATCGTCTTAATATCCCATCTGCACCTAAATTGGATAAGTTCCCTGTAATTAGTTGATATTATGTTTCCTTAACCACTAACTACTTCTTTTGTACAACTGTCATGTTCGATGGAGAAATTCATGTACTTAAGAATTGCACAATGTTTGTGAAGTAATCATCCACCATTCAAACTGCAAATAAATGCACATCCAATAAATTATCATATAGGTTCCCTGTATCCTTGCTTCCTCGCTTGATAGAATGAGAGATAAGTGATCTAGTCCTGCATTTTACTTACTTGGAGTAACAATGACTTCAAATTCATACTCTTGGAACAATAGCAACCATCTGCAAATTTTCCCCCCCCACCCAACACTGGCTTGTTCACTAAGTAATATGTGCAGAATGGTTCATATACATCTTGAAATGAGAACCCAAAAAATAATGTATAAACTTCTGCAGTGCATACACCATTTCTAATCCCTTCTGTTCTATCGTAGTGTAATTATTTTATGTCGTTGACAACTTCCTACTTGCAAAAGAAATTGGATGGTCTAACTCTCCTTCTCCTGGCTGAGATAATACGATTCCCAAAGTTGTGGATGATGCATCTACATGAACATGAAATTCCTTCTTCCAATATGGGAATATCAAAATTGGTGCATTCACTAACTTATGCTTCAATGTGTCCAATCCTTTCTGCCAGTCCTCATTTCACTAAAATTTAGCTTCTTTCTTGAACAACTTCTCCACAGGTGTTGTAATATGTGTGTATCCCTTGATGAACTTCATGTAGTATCATGTGTGGCCCAGGGTTTCTCTTAACTGTATTACTAATATAGGTGGTTGTAATTCCAAAATCACTGCAATCTTGGCAGGATCCATTAGTAAGACTTGCTTACACACTACATGGCGCAACAAAATTCCAAAAGGCGCACAGAAAATACATTTCTTCAAGTTCGGTGAAATCTGACATTGTCTACACCTATCCAACATTAATCATAGTACTTCTATGTGATTCTTCAAGAGACTCTACACAATTCAATCATCTAAATAAACTTCAAGGAACTTATGAATAAATTCTTTAAAGGTTGCGACCTCTACTATTGAGAAAATTGCAGGTGCATTATTCAACCAAAAAAGCATCACCATGTACTGGTAGTTTTCCCACTCTGTTCCAAAAGTAGTCTTATATATGTCTTCCCACACAATCTTTATCTTTTGATATCTTAACAATCCATCCATGAAGGAATAGGCCTCCTTCCCCCTACATTCTCTAGCACTTCATCTGTAAGAGGTGTTGGAAATGGATCATGTAGACAATCATCATTTACCTCTTTTAGGTCTACACAAATTTTGATTCCCCCTTTTTTCTTATCTTGTACTACCATTGGACTTATCCATTCTGATTCCACCATTGTTTCAATAATACTTGCTTCTAACATTTTTTCTATCTCTACCTTTACCTTCTCTTTATAGTTTGAATTCAATCTATAGGGTCTCTGCCTTACTGAATTAGCATCTAGTTTCAAAGGGATCTTCATTTCTCCTAGTGCACCAATTATCCTTTTCATTTATGCAAACGTGGTTGGGAATAGATCATGATAATGGCGTAGTAAGTTTGTAATTTTTTCCCTAGTTTCATCATTCTAGTAGTCTCTTATTTGTGCAAACTTTGGATTTTATTTTGTCCCAATATTTACCTTAGGCATCCTTAGTGGTTGTGCATACGCAACTAATTCAAGATATGGAACTTCCACTGTGTGTTTCCCCTCAGTTTCAGGTGTTTTTATATTTATTGGATCCTCCTCATCCTGATCTTCTTGAGCCACATTATAACATTCCATAAGTTCATGAACTATCATAGAAGTTCTATGTGAACTACACATAGGTACTACATCCATCGTCCCTTCTTCCGAAAAAACTCTGGTTCTAATGTCATGCAAAGTTGTGTCTACCAATGAGGATTCATATTTAAAAGCAAATGTTACCTTAAACCTTTGATTTATCTCATCCCAATCCATGGTTTCTCTATTCATTTATAGTTCCAAGTATCAGTTCTTGGGGATCGTATCCAATGTATGTATGAACTTATGCATCCATTCCTTCTTCAGTATAAAACTCCATATATTTATGAGTTGTGCAATATGATTTGTTGGTTCACTTACTCCTGTATATTTCTATGCAATATGCTCAACCTCGGTACCAAATCTAACTTGCATCAATATTTTACACTATGACTAGTCTTCTATTCCTTATTTATGTGAAGATCACAATTTGGCTAGAGTGGCTTTCAAGACAACATCTAATTCCAACAATATTTGTTGTTCAAGTATCTACAACTCAAATGCCTTTACAAAAGAGTTTATGTCAGTCAAACCATCATACTTGGGTGGGTCACATAACTTTGTTCCAATACATTACAAATATCGAGTAATATGGGCACACCATCGGGTTGATACTTCATGCATCCTTTGCTGTCAATGTTCTAGTCCTGCCTATAAATCCTATGCGCATGAGTTAATGCTTCTCTAACTTAGGGCACCATCTTCAGTCATATTAATGTAGTCATCCATTCACGCGGTCATGTTATATAGGTTAGCAATTTTGTTCCCTTTAACTAGTTTGATATACCTCTTTCCTTCTATTAGATCCAATGGTGTAGTAACCTTCTATTGGAATTATTGATTGTGTGTTGTCATTGATGGCAACATGAATCAAACATGGAAAGTAATCAAACATGGACAAACAAGAAATAACAAGGATATGCTTGATGAGTGGTATCAAAGGATAAACTATAAGTCATTAGAGCACATAATTTAAATTATGTTGAGTATAGAGGAAGTCTTAAGAAATGAGAGCACATAATTTAAATTATGTTGAGTATAGAGGAAGTCTTAAGAAATGATCAGGAAAAAGAGATAGTAAATGATTAGGAAAAAGAGATAGTATAGAGTAACAATTGTTTTAATTTTTTATAAAGATGGATAAATATGATGGAGTTCATTGGTGTGAACCTGAGCAAGAATGAGAATGTTGAGGATGTTGAAGATACAAGTCAAACAATGAATTGGCGTGGATATATTTCTATTAATGGAATATTACATTTGGCTATAGAGGAGTGCAAAGAAGTAATGAATAAATCAAAGTGAGATGTATCTAAGTAATGAAGGGAGATAGATCTAAATGAATCCTGGAACACTCGATTGAAGATGAGGGAATGAATAAATATCGGGATAATTTGAAGAAGAGTTCTGTAAAATATGGATACAAAAATTAAACACAGGGAAGGTCTAATCAAGATTGAATAAAAGACAATTGTTAGATCGAGGAGAAGTCCATAATCATGGGGTGTAGATTCAGATCAACATTGACCGCCGAATCACAAAGAGGTTGAAAAAGGATCGTCATATCTCATGGTAGAAGGTGAAATAAATTCAACCGTTCATCCAGTCCTAGATTAAAACATCATCATAGATTTAATGGCGGTGAAAAATGATGTGATGTAGATCCATATGTCCGACCATAGGTCAGATCAATGGTGGACAAATATTTCGCATAACAAAGGTGTGAAGAGTTTAACATGGGTTAGACCCCCCGAAATATTTTGGGTCATCGATCACAAAACCACGTGTCAGTTAGAGGTTTATTTCAAGGTCCACAACATTGAGATATGAGCTAGGAACCCAGCCCCCGAAATGACGGGGACCATCCATCCAATGAACGATTAATTCTGCAACGTCGATTAAGTCAGGCTAGACATTGCTAGCGCTCAGTTGTGTAGCCCTAACTTACGAGTTTGTTTATGTGGGAAGCGTGAGTGATTATGGCTAAGGCCACAAGCTAAGGGCACAATCATTGATCATATGGAACCTAACGAGCGTATGGATGAAGTTAGCACAGTTTGAACAGTAAGCGCTTCTGGAGAAGCACTTGGTTATAGTTCACAACCATATGAAGATAGGGACCTAGTGAAAGGAATTTGAGGACCTGAATAATGGAATCAACGATAAAGGCTAGATATAGTTTATAATGGAGGTTGAAGCAACTAGAGGATGGAATCAAAGGAATTGTAGAGGAAGCTAATTCGCAGCAGAAGAATCTATAGAGAAGGATCAAGAAGGAATTTACAAGAATTGGTTGAGGATCAAAATAAGGATTTGATCCATAAATGTGATCAAATGGATGATGGCTTGATATAGAAAAGAAGAGCAGACGTGAAAGGATAAAGGCTAGATATAGTTTATAATGGAGGTTGAAGCAACTAGAGGATGGAATTGAAGGAATTGTAGAGGAAGCTAATTCGCAACAGAAGAATCTATAGAGAAGGATCAAGAAGGAATTTACAAGAATTGATTGAAGATCAAAATAAGGATTTGATCCATAAATGTGATCAAATGGATGATGGCTTGATATAGAAAAGAAGAGCAGACGTGAAAGCTACAATATGATAAATTGAATTAAACATTAATGGAGAATATTAATATAAATTTAAATGGATTAAATATTAATGAAGAATATTAATATAAATGTTAATATTAATGGAGAATATTAATATTAATATATGGGGATTAAATATTAATGGAGAATATTAATATTAATATATGGAGATTAAGGATTAAATATTAATGGAGAATATTAATATTAATATATGGAGATTAAATATTAATGGAGAATATTAATATTAATATATGGAGTATAAATACCAAAAGAGGAAAAAGTTAAATGGAAACTAATTTTTATGTAAAAATAAATATGAAAGTAAAATAATGAAAACTATAACTTTATGTAAAAAGTACATTGAAAATAAAAAAGAAAGTTACATGAAAATGAGTATTAAAAGATAAAAAGAAAAAAAAAAAGAATTTACGTAAAAAGTCTAAAAGTTAAATGGTATTTGTCCTTGGTTTAAAAAACCACGGTATTTGCCCATGGTATTGTGAAACATGAAAATGAAAAGGGAGAATAGAGAATTAATTACTTAATCAATGGAAGAATAAACATGATATGAAGGATTATGAATAAAAATTAAGGAAGAAAGTTATTATTAAAATAACATTATTATTATTGAAATGAAGAGGTGCATTGAAAGACAAGTTGTTTCAATGTCATACACCTTTTGAATGGCTATATAAACAAAATATTGTGTTGGAAAAAGATGTATTTCTATGGATCAAATATAAATACAATGGATTGAATGAAAAGTCATTCTTTGTCAAGTTGGTGTATGTTTACAAGTTGGGTCTTGTTATGAGGGTTGGTTTCCTCACTTCTCAGTTGGATATGAGAACTACAAGTTGGGTCTTGTATCTGAGAGTTGGATCTCTCTTATTCAGTTTGTGTTGAATAGTTTGATGATTGGTATCATAGTTATTCAAGTTTAATAAATATATGATATTTATTCTTCTTTATACAGTTTGTGTTTTTATAACTGTTATATATATGTGTGTGTATGTGTGTGTGTGAATAAGTAACTGAAACACATATATGTTACTCAATTAATTTAAGTAATCCGAGAAAGTGAAAAAATTATCCAAAAGTTCAAGACACCGATTCACCCCCCCTCTCAGTGTTACTGTGTGTTTCAACACCTTCGAGTCCCCTACTTCAAAGATCATTTCCCTTTTATTCATATTGATAATTGCCTTATTGTCACCCCCGGGGGAACAACTCAATTGGCAAGTGTCGTGAAAATGAAGTTCCAAAGAGGTCTCAAGTTCAACTCCCCCC
>CBVK0101020197.1:0-10168 GCA_900067695.1 Picea abies
TGATTTAAGTATAAGTTGAAAAAGGTTTTAAATTGTACTTGATACTGATTCACCCCCCTCTCAGTATCAACACCAACCATGTAAAAGAGTATGGAGTGATAAACTCCACCATAATGGTAAAAGGGGGCTAAGAGTCCGGGGAAAAGGCACTAAGCTAGGGGGCTTAAACCCAAAGGAATATTTTATTAATATTCTTAAAAATGTATAAAGTATAAAGTATAGATATTTAAATATATCCTAAATCCTTATGTTGAGGAACGCATCACCTTGTGAGGGAATCCATGTGGAACCGAGTTAATTTCCAACATGACAAGTGTCAAGTGGGAACATGAAAATATAATTGGGGAAATTTAGTTCCTTTGGGGGCATCTTCCCATTATTCATTCACACCTCACTACCTCCATGGAACTGTCATCTGTACCTTCATGCTACGAACACCTGTATTTGTACCTATATCGGGACTTTGGCTAGTTCTAGAGATAGACTAAAGAGGCAGGTTGTCAGGCCTGTAGGACAATGAGGAAGCGGGTTTCCAGGACTGTAGGGAACTGAAAAAGTGGGTTGTCATGCCTGTGAGAATTATCTTCAGGTGAGAGAAATGTTGGGAATTAATTTCCCAAGGTGCCAAACTGTAGATACATGGATCTAATATTTCTTGTCTGGGTTTTTGCTAAAGCCCCAGAAGGGAATTGGGGTAGTTGAAGGATTGTTGAGCAGAGAAGGGGCACACTTCCTAGGATGGGATAAGCATGTGGGGAATGTGGGACTGTAGGCTTTTATTTTGAGTTGGCACCCTTGTATGAGTTTCATACTCTCAAAGAGACCTTAGCCTAGTTAGAAATCCTTTACCTGAGTGGTATTTATCCCTAGCTTGGTGGTGACCCACTGCTAAGAGTTTATGAGTGGTATGGTCTAAGGTTAGGAGGAACATGGAAGGTATGCATGCAGTTGGTGTTTATTTCATGAGATAAGTGTATTTCATGCACTTATTTTATTTATTGTGTGTATAACTATGTGTCTTCTGCTATGGAACCTCTATGACAATGGTGTTTATAAATTGTTATTTTTATTCTACTCAACTCTGTTCATATGCAGAACATTTCTGTAATTTAATTGTGTATTAATTTAGGTGTTGCATTAACAGATAATTTAATTCGGGTGTTGCATTAATTGGGCCTTTAACAGAAGGGCTAGTCAACCTTTAGGGATCATTCCTCAATTTCCTATTACTTTGGGGGGGAAATGGTCTACATTGATGAGATGGTAGTCCACAACCCTTTGGACTTTAATTTTCTCCTCGAGTGAGACTATGTTTATGCTATGAAGGATCTTATGTCCACACTCTTTAGAGTGATGTGTTTCCCTCACAATGGAAACAATGTTACCATCAACCAACTTTCATTCATTGGCCCTCATATGATGGCCAACCATTCGAATTCCTTGAATGGTCCTTACATACCAACGTCATTCGCCCCACCATAGGTCAATTATGTGGCAACTTGTCCCATGCATTCAACTTCGAATGAAAAGGAATCTCTCACTTCTTCTGACTTAGATCTGGTAGTTGACATGGTGATCTCTTCGATAGATCTTTTAGAGCTTGATCTCCCTACCCCTATCACCACCCCCGACATGTATCCCTTTCAGAGTGTTGTTCTTCCATCTAGCGAATATCTCTTGGAAGCCATGATCGATGTTTTTCCCTTGACATGTATTCCTTCTAGATAATTCTCCTCTTGGAATCCATGATAAATATGATAGCCACAAACATAGTTCCCATTTCTGTGTCGAGCTCATTAAAAAATGAAACTGATGATTATGAGTATAGTTCTCATTTCAGTGTCGATCTCATTAAAAAATGAAACATAGGGACATGAGCATGGTTCCCATTTCTATGTCAAGCTCATTAAAAAATGAAACAAAGGTCTGGAGATCCAACCCAGCAAAGAGAATAGTTTGTTTTCGATTTCAATCTCATTAAAAAATGAAACCGATATTCATGAGCATAGTTCCCATTTATGTGTCGAGCTCGTTAAAAAATGAAACAGATGATCATGAGCATGGTTCTTATCCTGTGTGAATCTCATTAAAAAATGAAATAGTTGCCTCTCTCGTTGACTCATGTCTTTGATAAGAACTCATTACTGAACCTTCCTTTCATCTACCTATGGAAATTGATCCTCTTTCTTCCTTTGGTGAACGTTTTCCTATTAGTAGCCAACAGTCTAATTTGGTTCAGAAATTGGAAATAACATAAGTGTTGGCAGATGAAACAAAGATTGGTGGGGCATGTCTCCAACCTTTAGTTATCATGTTGGAGTTAAGTTGCTAGCTTCTCAAGTTAGGAGAAAAATACCAACTATCCATGGGTCTCATTCAAAACCTTTGGACATTCCATCGAGAACTCTTTGAAGTCTCCTTCAATCTCTTTTCAGACTCCCTAAACACAAAAATATTGTCGAGTCAACTTGCTTCCTTCACACTCATAAAATTATTTAAAGCTCCATGCTTGTTTTCGAAGGAGCGTGTATTTGTAGTAAATTTACCCATTTTCGGGTTGGGTAGATTAATTGCAAAAAAGGTATGCTCTAGGAATACATTAGTATTCGCTAGAAGAGTTCTCCCTTGAATTTTTTTATTCTTTTTTTGGCTTGGGAGACTAAAATTACAAAAAAAGAACCTTTTAGAGTTTTCTTTAAGTGTTTTCCAAACTCTTTAAATATGAAAAACCATCTAGTTTACTTCATCTAGAATCATAAAATGAACATTGGAAGAACCATATGGGACCAAACCACTCTATCCTAGGGATAGTTAAACATACTCTGAGGGACTTGTCCAAAGGACGAGCTTATACAATGAGAATTTTTTATCCTCCTCAAGCTCATTAAAAAATAAAGAGGTACTCTCCAAGCATGGTGGGGGTGAATTGGGAAGGGAAAATGTATTGAATCTATATTAATGGAAGCATTCGCTCTCAAACATGACATATTTTACCTTTTGCGTCAAAGTTGGGAAATCTACTTGCCTATTGTCGATCATGCCTTTTGCAAGAATTTTCCCTGTGATCTTCTACTTTGAGTAAGTTCTTCCAATAATTTTTTCATGTCCATGTTTGGGAGAAGTTCAACCAAGTAGCCTTCTATTGAATTGATCAAAGTTTGCAATATTTTAAGCGTCATATCTCATTGGCCATCCCTGAGTTAGTCTTGAAATTATTCTGTGCTTTTACTATAAATTTTGTACATGTTTTGTGTCATTGATGGGGGATACATCAAGGCCCTCCTGTGACGAATCACTTCCTATCGATGCCAAATCATTATCTAGGAAGTTTTTTTAGAAGCTATTTAGTACTTTGGAACCTACATGCCTCAATGGAAGGTATCCTCTCTTTTTACAGGGAGTTTACTTCATTGACCTCTGATCAAAAGATTACGTTGAATGTTCGAATTCAACTCATTAATTCACATTTTAAGGGGTGTACTATAATACCTTGGGGGGTCATTGACATTAATGGTGATTTACCTCGCACTTGTTAAGGGTATACATAAATGACCGACAATCAAGTGGTTTTTACCATGTTTGAAGTCAATACATTTATTCACATGGTTAGAATCGTACTTCAGAATCAAAGACGAGATGAAGACCCCAGGGAACTTCCTTTGAATATTTATTTCCCTAGGCTGTGATGGAGAGTACTAGAGTAATGTTGTCACATAGATCCACATTGTATTGGACTATGGCTATGTTACTATTATAATTCATAGATCCACATTGTATATTCTCATGGATATGAATCCATAAAAATCATGGCGATATGGATCCACATTGTATTTCTTGAGGCCATATCATTAGTAAATGTAATCATGATTCTGCAATGTATTTTTCAGTAGCCTTGCTTAGATTCATTTGTATTCTAAGTATGGGAATTCCTATCTTAGTGATGATATAATACTGTACTACAATTAACTTATGTTGTTGGTAGGTCTCCAACCAGTGCGTTATTTGTTTCAAATACCCATATGGAAAAGTATTTCAACTATCATCTCTTCTAACTTCATACTTTGGGGGGCATTCTGTTATACAACATTTTGTCACAACAAGTGATACTACCTATTCTCTGACATCTAAAGCATAGAAATTTGGAAGAAAATTGAGAGAAATTCTTTTTGGAAAGGATCAACTCTAAAAAATCCCTAAATTACAATATTGTCGCTTGTTGCTTTCTATCAATATGCAACAACCATCACCTATTGTTGAGTTTTAAATGTGCGACAACCTTGGTACATGGAAAAAAAGAAGAAATGCTTGAAGCTTCTAGAAGAGAAAATTCGATGATGAGTTGTTTGCCGATCGGTTTGGATCTCACCCATCTCTCTTGATTTAGTGAGATCCTAACCTTCTCATTGCTTCCTCTCCAATCTATAAATGGAGGCATATTCTAAAGGGAAAGGCTAATAAGTGATGAGTAATAAAATAATGGTGAATTGAGAATAGCTCCTGGTTTGTGATTGAGAGTTTGTGAACTTCATTTTGGTCCTAAGATATTTGGGCTAAAATGTTCAAGAGATGGTGATGGCACTTATGGAGGCTACTTGGGTATTGGAACATTGCACTGTTGGAAGGAGTTTGTCAATGCCACGGCTTGGTTGTAATCTGCTTCTTTATTTATTAATACAATTGTATTTTCCCTTTCCCATAAAGATGGTATATCATCTTTGTTGTATTTTTCCTTTGCCATCTAGATAGATTTATCAAAATATGTGTTGCATTGTTTCTTTCACTTGTTCTGTTTGATTCTTACATATGTATGTAGCAAAAGGATTTGGGATCGAATTTGGAGCTTCAATTAACGAATGCAAACTTCAGATAAAGAGGTACGATATACTTTTCTACTCGTATTTCAATTCTAAAATCTAAGGAAAGGAATCTATATTGTTATGTTTTGTTCTAGTTTTGGGTTCCGGAACCAGGGAGATTTGTTTATGTTTGCATTTACAAATTTATCCACAACAGTGTTTATAAATTATTATTGTTATTTTTCTCAACTCTGTTCATATGTAGAACATTTCAGTAATTTAATTGTGTGTTAATTCAGGTGTTGTGTTAATATTTATGCATTTTTTTTCATGGGTTTTCCTACGTATGTTGCATGCATGCTTTTTGTTATTATTTTATATGAATCTTTGCATTTGTAGAGTATTTTTATGATTTAAATTAGTATCAGAGTTTGAAATTTTAAGTGGTATTTTCTAGCCTATGTGGCTGGGGAAGTTACAAAGTGGTATCAGAGCTATAATAAAGGGATATTTTTGTGTGGCATGGCCCAACCTATGTGGTTGGGGATGCTACAAAGTGGTATCATAGTTGTAATAAAGGAAGATTTTTGTGTGGCGTGGTCCAGTGTGGGTGGTTGGGGATGCTAAAAAGTGGTATTAGAGCCCAGTTTTCAACAATAAGCTTGGATGGGCCAAGTTAGTAGAACGTTGAAGCGAAAATTCACAGAGAATTAATTTTTGGAGTATGTATGCAACTTGTTTTATTAAATTTCTGCAGTAAATTGAGAGAAATTTCATGGGTAATGTGAAGAATCGAGCATGGAAATTAAGTATAAGAAAATTTAATCTCTAATTGAGAATATTTGGGCCCGTAGATAGCTGAAAGTTGAAGTTATAGAGCGGCCATGGAACCCATGAAAAAATTGAGGCGAAATTGGGAAAAAGCCCCAAATTTCACAGAGTAATTCAAGACGAATTCAATGCACAAGAGGAAAATTTAAAGAAGGGGGGGGGTCTAATTTGTATTTACAGACTCAATTTGGTTGTATTGATCTTAATTACAAGCTCTAATGGTGGCCACATAAGTAATTGCAAAATTGAGCCTCTTTGAAAATTTCAAAAATAAACAAAATCAGAAAAAAATGGGTATTTTTTCGTACGATGATGTCATCATGACGTGTAGGTCACGTGTCAGTTGAAGTGGTAGAAACAATGTGTACTCCCATGGTGTAAGGTACGTGTTGGATGGGATGATAGTTGGCAGGTTATGTGGATCCATGCAGTAGGTCAACTGTCAATCCCACGAAACCGTGGTAAGAAGTAGAAAAATGGTTAAGTGTTGAGACTTCTCAAACGAACTTATGAAATGAAGGTTACAATATTATGAGTCTGTGAGTCTTCATAGATGGAAAAATGGTTAAGTGTTGAGACTTCTTGGATGAAATTATGAAAGGAAGGTTACAATATTATGAGTCCATGAGTCTGTGAGTCCGTGAAGAAAAAATAAGCTAAGTGTTGGTGGCGGGTTCATGGAAGGTATGAAGATAGGATATGATTCTACGAGTCTGCCACCCACAAGCCCATGAATACAGTAAAGTTTCTAAGAATGAGATAAATTTAAGGGCGACGAAATATGAGAGTGTATTTTGGAGGCCACATAAGTTTGAAGGGAAGAAATGAAGACCTTAGACCTATGGTGAAATAATTTTAACTATCAAGATCTAATTCGAAGATAATCAGACAGTGATTGAGCATCGAAGCTAGATAACTAAATTATCTTCCCCGAAATTCAATTAATAGTCTTTATGCTCAAATTTTTGAAGGGGACACGAGAATTATTCATGAGGATTCATGGACAATGGAGTCCATGTATTCACTCAAGAATGTATAAAAAAAATTAAGAATTTGCAAGAAATCAGAAATAAATTAGTTATGATAAAATTACAAAGAACAAAATGTTGTATAAAATGACGGATTTGTTAAATTCTTGTAGCCTTACAAATATTGTTCCATACACATTTTGCAGAACCAAGAAAATAACTCGACATAAGCAGAATTCAATGAGAAGATCAGTAAACCAAGACATGGATGATGCCCAAAGAACTTACAATTATGAAGATGAAGGAAGAATGTTTGGTATGGGCATGGATGTTGCAATAAAAAAATCCAATGGGCATGGAGAACACAAAAGGAAGAGAGAATGAACTTGGTGGAGACCATAAAAAGTTTTCAAAAGGATGTCCAAAGTTATAAAGATGATAACAAGAAGCTTATGAAATACAAGGAGCAACAAGAAGGATATAACATCAAGTTAATGCAGAGATTGGACATAATAGAGAAGAAGATGAATAAGGAGACTGAGTCAAGAAAATAAGGGAGTCTCCAGTCTCATGATAAGAGAAGAAGAACTAGAAGTGTTGGTAGGCATCACCATCACTCCCCAAGGAATTCAACTAGGAGAAGACACAATAGTTCAAGTCCATCCCTTATCAGGAAGCATAAGAAGAAGTCTGGAGTGGATGAGCTACAAGGAGAAATGAATAAAATCAAAGCACCTACATTTGATGGAAAACATAAGAAGGATGAATATGTTGAGATTTGGCTACTGGGCATGGTAAACTATTTTTCAGTTGCATAATTGCTCTTCACAGGCAAAAGGAAGAATTTCCATATATAAACTCAAAGGAAAAACATCAATGTGGTGGGATTAGTTTGTGAAAGTGCAATACATTGATGAAAAAAAAATTACTTGGAGAGAATTCAAAAGGAATTTTCAAAAGAAGTACTTAACCAAACGATACTATGATAAGAAGATGAAGGAGTTCTTTGAACTCAAGCTTGGGAGTATGACCATAGATGAGTATGAAAGAATATTCTTAGAGCTACTAAAATATGTTTTTTTCATCAAGGATGAACAAGTTAATATTCAGAGATGCTTAAGCAAGAAGGTACAACATGATGATCCCAAGACACTAGAATAAACCAGAAGGAGAGATAAATGCCTTTATGATCAACATAGAGGAAGACCAACTTTCCAAAATGTGTGGAAATACAAGCAGAAGATAAAGATGGAACATAGGAGGAATGGGACAAAGCCACCATTCTTCCGAAATAATTCTCAAGGACAACTAGATCCCAAGAAACCCAAGATGGTTGAGACAGTGGGGAAAAGACCAAGGAAACCACCTATCCAATGTTGGGGTTGTGGGGGAGATCATATGTACATAGATTTCCCTCATAGAGGTGAAAAAGTGAGGACTGTTCATAATGTACAACAAGTTGAAACAATGGAGGAAATAAACAAAAATGTACCCAAGATCTAGACAGCTCTGGATAACAAGCAAGCTAAGTCTCACTCATATATGATTGAAGTGGAAGGTAAGATCAACAAACAAGCCATTTCTATTTTAATTGATTCAGGAGCTAGTCATAGTTATCTAGATCCTAAGATGGTGGACACATTTCAATTTCCAAGAAGCAAGCTTAGTAAACCTTGGTTGGTTCATCTAGCTACATGAGCTAAAAGGAAGATTAATGAGATAGTTAATACATTCCCAATAGACATGAATGGATTAAGTACATGGGAAGATTTGAATATCATGCCTTTGAGATCATATGACTTCCTAATTGGTATGGATTGGTTGGATCAACATCATATTGTTCTAGACTATTATAATAAGGATTTTACGTGCTTGGATGAAGAAGGGAACCTAAGGATAGTTCATAGTATTCCAAGAGAAGTAACTATGATATAAATTACAGCCTTACAATTGAAGAAAAATTTTAGGAAAGGATGTCAAGTATTTGCAACACATATGGAGGAGGCACCTAAGGACAAAGTACCCAGTATCAAAGATTATGTAGTCCTAAAAGAGTTTGAATATTTATTTAAAGAAATATTGGAGCTTCCACTCAAGAGAAATATTGAGTTCTTGATAGATTCTTGGAGTAGCCCCAGTATCCAAGACTCCTTATAGGATGAGTACACCATAATTGAAGGAGATACAAATGAAGCTAGAGGAACTTCTAAAGAAGGGGTATATATGCCCAAGTGTGTTACCTTGGGGTTCCCCAGTATTATTTGTGAAGAAAAAAGATGGAACCTTGAGGCTTTGCATCGACTCTAGGTAGTTCAAAAAGGTACCCTTTTGTTGGACATGGTGTTATGGTCTTGGCATGTGATGTCAAAGAGGGCCAAAATGATCAATGTTGATTATGTCATTGATGTCAAAAACCAATTTCATTATGATGTAATGATGATTTGTTATGAACAACATGCAAAGGAATCTACCTAAATCTTAGGAGAGGCAATGAATTAGATTTCATGAGATAAACGCAATGCAGAAACACCATCGAGATCCAATTTCCAAAAATTCAATGATATTGATTAGTTAGAATCCAAGTACAAAACCAAAAAGATCAGAAGGGAAAGCACATTGCAGTGATGATGATTTTTTATGAACAACATGCAAAGGAATCTACCAAAAATCTCACAAGGGAAATCGCATTATGAAATGCAATCATGATTGAAATCCCCACAATAAATCTACAAATGAATCGAGGGAGAATATTGTCCACTGATGTAGATTTCAGGACAAACCAAGACCATCAGATGAAGTCAAGGTACTCAAGGTTTAATTGGGGAATCTCACTCTGAGAGAATTGAAAATTGGGAATGAATAACCCAAAGTCCCGAAGGCTGAAATGAACCTAGACCATTGATATAGAACTAATCAAAGTCGTTGGATCAAGGATTAACAAGATCCCTAATAGATGAAATCCCAACAATCATTGGATTGTATTAAGATTTTCACGTCAAATATGGATCATTAGATGAAGTCAAGTTTCTCAAGGTTTATTAGGGTAATCTCCGAGAGAATTGAGAATTGGGAACGAATAACCTAAAGTCTCGAAGGTCAAAATGCATCTAGACCATTGATCTAAAACTAATCACAGTCGTTGGATAAAGGACTCACAAGATCCCTAATACCCAAAATCCAGACAAACATTGGATCGTGTTAAGCTTTCCATGGATCGTTAGATGAAATCAAGTTGCCCGAGGTTTATTCGGGGAATCTCACTTCAGGAGAATCGAGAATTGGGAACGAATAACCTAAAGACTTGAAGGCCAAAATAAATCTGGACTGTTGATCTAAGAGTTAATCACAGTCGTTGGATCAAGAATTCATTTGAACCTACGACTAGGAGGAGGACATGTGCCATGTCAGGATATCCACTTCAGAAATACCACATCAACAAGAACACATGGTGTAATCAGATGGTGACAAGTGTCAAGGTCCAGTTGGCACTTTAGGTTACATAAGTCACAAATCTAAGTGACACATGGTAGCCACTCGGCTAGTGCCAAGTCAGCAGTGACATCAACAAGTTAC
>CBVK0101020198.1:0-10168 GCA_900067695.1 Picea abies
AACCATGAACAAGCTCTATTCACAAGAGAAAAACCAACAATGAAGAAACCATGATAACAAGTACTTATCTCTTCTTCTTGTCAAACCCTAGCGAGGGTAAACAACTGAGTCACCTCACAACCCTAACACAACTCTTCTGAAGGTAGCGCACAGGAGAAACCATCAAGAACCACCAAGAACCCCAGTTACAGCGTCTTCTAGGGTTGCCTTAGACTTGTGCCTCTTTTTTCTTGCTAAGATGATGAGTTTAGTGTGTGTAAATGAGCAAAGGCATCACCTTTATTTATACTAGTTCAATCACTTTACTGGGGCTGACTTCTCTTCTTGGAAATTCTATTTTTCCTTTATTATTTTTCTAGTGGAACAGACTTCTCTTCGGGGTTCTTCAATATTAATTTATTGTTTTCCTATGGGAACGACTTCTCTTCTGGGGTCTTCTATTTCTTCATGGAGCTTCTTCAATTGTTCAATGGCCTTCCTTTGACTTATTGAAATATTCCTCTCTAAGAAAAGTTGTCTAGGAGGGAATACCTCCTGCTGCTACAAAACATCAACAAGATCCCATATTCATTTACTATGATAATTAGAGTTGTATCAAACTCTCTAAGAATCTGGTATTTCATGACAGGTGTAAGCACATAGATTAGGTATCACTTCGTTCGAGACAGGATTCAGAAAGAAGCAATGAAGCTCTAGTATGTACCCACAAATAAGAAGGTTGTACATATTTTGACGAATCCCTTAACAAAAGGGAAGATTGAATCATTCAAGGACAAACTTGGATTGGTGCATAATTCCTTCCTCGCTAAGAACTTCAGCGCAGGTTTTGTGTCAAATGTGTGTGAAGTCATCCAATTCAAATCTATTTTGTAAGTCACTTTATTTACAAAGTGAAAGTATTTTAATTAGTTGTTGAGTCTAATAAAGTTCATTTTTAATGCATTAGTGATTTAGACTAATCTCAACCGTTGATCTCACCGAGAAATTAGGGTTTTGGTATATTAGAGTTTCAACTAAAGTATAAAGGAAATTCAAGGTAGAGGGTAAAGATACATTGATTCTACACAAAGAAAGTTTTGTCCAAAGGCAAAGAAAGAGGCCGAGGAAAGGAGAAAACAATACATCAATGAGAAGAGGAGCCAAACAGTGATTGCAGGTTGCAGATCTATCCGTGCAGTGGATTATGTGCATCCATATGGATAGATCGTACGTATCCGTATAGTCGTGTGTACAATATTGTGCAATCTATACGGACAAAGTCGTACTGCAATTTTCTCGAACCTATTTTGCAGTTTTCTCATTCAACAAGAAAAAAAACCTCATTTTTGACGTGTCCTTGTAAGTTTTGAGTCATTAATGATAAGATTATTTGAAGGACGAATCTCATGTTTTGTATTTTATTCTTTTGTTGTATTTTCTAGCCATCTGTGGTTGATGCATGCTTAGATTTTTTTTTTTTTTATTGAGTAAATTCGAGATCTGATTTATTTAATAAAGAAGCATAGGAAAACAATCACCTAGGGTTTGTAAAATTCACATAAAGAAGGTACAAACTTATCATCGAACAAACAATAATTTCTCACCAACCAAAGTCCCAATGCTACAATAATGGAAATAGCTATATAGATTTTTACAACAACATTTCTATGCCCGCTTGAAAAACATTCTATGAGTTCCCTGCCCAATTAAGCCTTAAAAAATAACCTCCTCGACTTCTTTCTAAACTTTTTTAGTAGAGGAAAAAGAAACAAGTAAATGAACTAGATTCATGAGCATTCTTGCACAAAGAACCCTTGCTTGGTCCATATTTATTTTCTGAAGATTACCCCAAGTAAGTACCTTGTTATTAAGAGCCAAACACATGAAATTTTTTGTTTTTAAAGGGATTTGTACTTCCATAACTTCTTCCACCACCATACTAAGTCTTCCACAAATTCCCCTTCAGATAAAACCTTATAGCCCAATTTTGATGTGTAAACCCCTACCAAATCATTCCTAGACCAAACTAATTCATCTTCTTCATGTTTTTTCCAAGCATGACTTGTTCTAAGATTTGTTAAATAACCTTCCCATTGCTCCACCTCTTCCCCTCTCAGACCAATCATCTTGGCACTATTCCATTCTTGTCTCCACGCAGTTGTAGAGTTTGCATCGGCAACCTCAACTAGTGAATAATAACATTTTTCCATTAAAATAGATATCAAATCATCCAACAATCTAAAGTTCCCACCACATCTGACCCTACCCTAATCTAATCCTATGCCCATACCCCACTTTCCAAACTAGCCATCAGCCTATGAGTGGAAAGTCTTTCTATATAATTGATCCATTGTGAAAGGATTTTAAATCTGACATTATCCATTCCCCAACTAAAGCTGGAGAAATATAATTTTGAACGATCACCTACTACCATAGGCATTTATTTGATATAAGCCAACGAACATTCTTTGCTAAGAGACCAGTAGCAAAATGACATATATTTTTCAAACCCCACCCACCCTTCTCCTTTGGTGTTGCAAGTCTTTTCCATTTCACTAATGGTATCCCCCTCTTCTCCATACACCCAAACCATAAGAAATGATAACTAATCATCCTCAGCTTGTCAAGAAAACCTCTTGGAATGAAAGCTAGTGTCATCCAACATACTGGAATAGCTTCAATAACTTATTTAACCAATATCAATCTTCCTCGTAACAACGAACAGTTGCACCAAACTACCAATCTTTTCTCAACCTTGACTAATAACCGTTCCCAATCTTTTTTGACATAGTCATTTCGTTTAATAAAGAATCTAAGATATTTCAACCCATCTTGTAACTCTACCCTCTGATAAGGAAACAACTCTAAGAAAACATTGACATCTTCGTCATGGATACCTGCAAAGGAAATTGTAGATTTGGCTATATATACCATCATACTAGTAGCAATGCAGTATAGATCAAGTACCACCTTGAATTTTAGCGCATCCCTTCTAAAGTCGTCGCAAAACAACAAAATGTCATCCACAAATAATAAATGAGTCAAGAAGATCGAATTTACCATTCTAATACCCTTCAATTTTCCTAATCTCTTAGCTACAAGCAATGCCCTACTCAAGCCTTCAGCCACTATAAGAAATAATAGAGGCAATAAAGGGAACCCCTGTCGCATCCTCTCCCAAGCCTAAAGAAACTCAAAGTAGCAACATTTATTAGAATTGAGAAAGATATTTTAGAAACACAATTTAATACCCAATTCACAAACTAAGTGCAAAAACCCATATATATCAACATTAACCTCGGGTAGAGCCAGCTAGGACTATCACATTCTTTTGATAAATCAATTTTAATGACCATTGCTTTCATCTTTCTAGCTTTTATAGAGTGTAATACTTCTTGAGCAACCCCTATTGCCACATAAATATGCTTGTCAAATAGAAAGCCATGGTGTTCATGTGAGATCACTTCAAAGAAAATGTTTTTCACCCTCAGCACAATAATCTTTGCAATGATTGTATATACGCAATTGCATAACAGTATATATCTGAATTCTTCAAAGCAATATGGATTGTCCGATTTTGGAATAAGAGCAATAAATGGGGCATTGAAAGTAGCTAACATTCTACCATTCACTCTGGAATCCTCTACAACTCGCTTAAGATCTTCAATTATTTCTTGGAATCCTATGAAAAATTCAACCAACCAACCATTAAGTCCAAGACTTTTGTCCTTTTTAAAACTATAGAGAATTTCTTCCAAGTCACCTTTGGAGACTTTTTCCATAAGTCTTTCATTATCCTCTTCTAAAACAAAACTCATAAAATGTGAGGTCATTTGTACTATCTCAGCAATATTAACCCTTTTGTCTTTTTTATAAATCTCACCAAAGTGTTCTCTCCCAATTTTTGTAATATCTTCAAAGCTAGTAACAACCTCATTGGTACTTCTTAACCTTCCAAATTGTGTTGACATTTTACCCGTGACTGGCATTATTGATGCAAAAAAATTGAATTTTTGTCCACCCTTTCTAACCATAAACTTCTACTCTTTAATCTCCAAGTTGCCTCCCTTTTCTCCAAAATCTCTCTTCTTATGCTTCCTTTTGAAATCTTCATTTGGGGGTCCTAGCAAATCCTATGAATACAAAACATCCAAGCATGATTCCAGCTCCACTAGTTATCTAGATTCTTTTTTCCTTTTCTCAATTGCCCATGTTACAATGGATTGCTTGTTTTTTGTCAAAATCTCCTCAAATTCAATTGGAGCTAATTCTCTATGGTCCAATCAAAGGGAGTGCAATTCTCCTGAACTACCTTGAAAAAATCCTCATCAACAACCCAAAAGGAGTTGAACTTAAATGGATTGGATTGTTTCCTCCCCGCTTGAGCCATCTCAAGAAGAATTGAAAAGTGATCTGATTCACCACCTGATCCCACCCATTGTCTGATCCTAAACTGATAATTAATTAATCCTTTTGATATTGAAAACCTATCAATGTTTTTTGTGATTTTGTCTTCTCCCACCCTCATGTTCCACCAAGTGGCACTGAGCTTCATTAGCTCAATATCAAGTAAACCATTCTCCTCTAGCGTCTAAATGAAAAATCTGAGAGAGAATCAACTTGTGTTTCTTTACCCTAGACTTCAAATCTTCTCAAAGAAAATTTTAAATCACCACCCAGAATAATAAACACCCTCTCCTAGTACGCCATTGTGTCCTGATATGGCCCATGTATATTTAGGTCTATTAGCTCCATCCCCAAGTCTTGGGAGTAAAGAATGGTACCTAAATCTAATTCGCAAGATAAAGCACTAGTACAATAAAATTCTTGGGAAATACACCCAAGGATTAACCCCAACAAACGACCATGAACATCTAAATAAGAGAAAGGCCATCATGAAAGAAATTTACTCAACTCAAAAGTAATTTTCCTTCAACCCCCCATTGTTTCTTAGAGGACAATTTCAGGTTTCTACACTTCAATGAATATTTTAAGGGCAATTTTTTTAGAGGAACTACCCAATCCTCTATAGTTTAGGGATAGGCAAATCATGTCCCTCCCTCATGAAGGAGGTATTTTCTCTAAGAACCTCTACTAAAGTAGATTGTTTCCCATATAATACTTTTGTGCATGTCTTTACTTGTACCATAAATAGATAAGACTTCTTACCCATACCTACGCTTTTCAATTCACTCCCACCATACTTTGCAAGACCTCCATCAACCACTCTAATCATGGGACCAACGAAAATATTTCTACCCCTTAAAGCATACCTTGTTCTATTGAGGGATACTCTATCAATATCAATAGATTCCATAGTATCCTCAGATTGATTGAGAATTTGTTTCTCATTTACATCACCCTCGTTACAATTAAGATCCCTATACCTAATAATAGAACCCAAAGACATCCTTGAAGAAACCCAACTGCTCAACCCCCACATACTAACATCATCTTTGACTTTAGAAACATTTTCATTAGCATCTAATCTAGGCCAAGAAACCATGCCACTCTCTGAATCCAGTTGGAAAGCCAAATTTAATGGAACAAGATATTTTACATACATACCTTTCTTCATTAGGGATACCTCTCAATGACCTTCAATTCCACCCATTGAAGGCTAAGTTATTGTTTGAGCTTGATCATCGTCCTTTTCAAAACTCTTTTCCTTTGCAAGCTCATTTTGTTCCAGTCCTACCACCAACAAGAGACCTAACTTCAACGTCAGATCTACAAGCTCCCTTACTAAACCTTATGGATCTTTTTGACACAAGTTCGGTCAATTCAACTCTTGGTTGCACCAAACCCTTATCCCCTCCCAAACCCTAATTTTTCACCATCCATCTTTCTTCACTCAAAGGTAAGGAACACTCCAAGACCAAATGTCCATAATCGTGGCATCTAATACATTAAAAAGGAACTCTATTGTAGTTCAACGTTGCATAAAGAATCTAAGCCCTTTTGTAATGTGAATATTTGTTGCCCGATACTCATGTCCAAATCAAAATATTTCCCTAATGAAGTTCCTCTCTCTAAAGACTTCTTCCATCCAAAACTCGAGTATAAGTCTTGGCACTTTGACCAAGAATGGGACAATTCTCACTCTCTCTGTCCTCGAGTCAAAGGTTGACGGCCATTTCCTGAGTGTAAGTGTCAAAGAGTCCCACTTCCAGAGCTTAAACAAAATTTTACCAACATCCTCCTCCGTTCGAAATGAGAAATCCATCCATCCCCTCCAAAGAATATTAAGGATTAGGGCATAGCCCAAAACCCATCCCACTCTGATTTCATCCAGTCATAAATGATTTTCTCACTAAACCTTCTGTCGAAAATTCTTCTGACCAAAATTTGCATAACACACTAAAATTCTTCTAGCCCAAAAACTACTTAGCAATGTTGTATTGTGCACTATAATATTAAACTTTGCAACTATTAAACAAAAGCATGTAAGTGTGGTGTCATCCTTCTGCTGGACAAGGTTGATCCAACATCAAAACATATTGCAAAGACAAAGAAGCCAACTTTTTGATATGAAGGCCTTGGTTGAACAACGATCCAACAAACTACAAAACATGGCCAAGGTCTTTGCACTTATAAACCTATCATCACTTATCGTTTTATGCCATGGTCTATCATCCATGACATTTGAACTTCATAGAACTGAATATTAAACTATTCGCTATATAATTCTTGGACTCTAAAAATAATTTATTGTTTATTATTCAACTTTTATTTCATTACACAAATTAAAGTTACCTAGTATTTACATGAAGTTATGTCTAAGTTGTACAACCTACTTTTTTATGGATTACATATTGAGCGGGAATTCTTGATTCAAATGACTTTTGTATTTTTAATATGCTTTGTTGTTGTTGATTGTTGTGTTATGTTTCCCTCAACAATAAAAGTTGAATCCCCATTTGGGTTTGTCAAATTGTTGCCGAGTCCAACTCGTGGGACCTTGTATAAAACCAACATAATAACAAAAGAAAAAACCACCCACATCCATTCTTTACATTAGACTTTCATCATTTTCAAAAATGAGCATGAGTTTCAAATAGAGTAAAATACGAGCTTAAAGATATCAAAGCAAGCAAGGATGACAAGGAAGAAATTACAAAATATTGAATAAACTTCAAACTTGTGTTGCTTTTCAATTTCTGTCACTTGTCACCATGAATAATCGAGATGTTTTTCTATAGTTTTAATCAAAAGTGTTTTTTTTTTCTTTATGGTTGGATATCCAAGGGTTGTCAAGTGCAGCTCTAAGGATAACTTCATTATGCCCTAAATAATGCTTTCACTTTTCCTTCTCAACAACATTCTAACTTCTTGCTTTTCCTAGAACACAAGTGTCACAAGACAACATTTCAAGAATCAGAAGAAAATCCCAATGGATGTGACCAAATATTGTACTAGGTTGATATTTTGATGAAAAAATATAGTAGAGATTAGCTATTGAGAACCATTTTTCATGTGGTCATAAAATGGCTTCTGTTTTTCAAAGCATTTTATTTCATTTTTATTCTAATATTGTTAATGAGAAAATATGAACAGTGCAGCGATTCTCAAAGTAATGTTGATGACAGGGAACAAAGCACTTTTATGATGACATGGAATGCATTCAACGAGTCTCTTCTCCTTTGTTGTGCAATTCATATTCACTAACCTTGTAGGTAACAGGAATGTAAAATAGACAACTTTACATCAAAGTTTTACTCCAATTTTTATATTTAGGTTACTAGCTGATAGGCATAGAACTTCAAAAATAATAGTTTTCTAGGTATTTCTCAGAAAATAAACACTATGAAATCCTGTTAGATAAGATTTAGTAAAGGACTTATGGGTGCTCATGCTTAATGATCTCAAGATGGCAGTAGTTAGACATATTAAAAGGACATGAACTTTCTAAAAAGCTACTCCATGAAACTTTGAAAGCCACTTTTTCGAGCTATTGCTCAAAAAATAACACTATGAATTCCAGTAAAATAGATTTGGTCAAGATGCCAGTAGTTGGACATATTAAAAGGACATGAACTGTCTAAAAAGCGACTCTTGTGTCCATCCAATCTGACAATGGATGAAGATATGAGCTATGGTCTGAACAAAGTGGGTTACCTTGTGATCACATTCACAACCTACATTTGTTGGAAGATAATAGGTTTCAACTTTATGTAAAGGCATTTTCTCATAGAATTATCATTGCAATGATTGTAAGGTCCAATTCAATAGCATCAAACTTGTAAGTGTAACATTCAAAGTTCAAAATTATTTAATTACATTCTCTTCCATGTATTTAAATCTCATACCATGGTATTGTGAGACTACTTAGCAAGTCCCTCCACAAAAGCCAAAAAGCAACCTTGCACATTACTCAGGATAACTTACCTTATTCTCTAGTCGAAGAGTGAATTCTCTTTTGTATTCCTACTTTGAAAGAACTAAATATACTTAATCTGCGGAACTAATATATTTGGCTGTGTTATCCAAATTCATATCAACAGAAATTTAGACAATTCTGGCAACGAATTTTGTTGGATATACTACAGGTGCATATATTATATTACTTGACTAAGACAAGAAAAGGAAAAAGAAATGATTTATAACAACTTTAACTTAAATCCCCACTAAGTTAACTTTTCTCACCTGCAAATATTGGCAGAAGAGAATCTGTTAAATCTTTCTTGAGAATTATCTCCAGAAAGTGAGTCTGAGAATCAAAATCGAATAAAGAGGAAACAAATTATAGCCCTCTTTGTCTCTGTAAGTTACCTTCATATGGGTTTGCATGCCCATTACAGATCTCGTGACAAGTGAATTGCAAAGACAGAAGAGCATTGAAGAAGAGCAATCACAGACTCTGGATTTGAATTACAAGTTCTTAATGTGATGTACTTTGTATCCCTTTAAGAAACCTTCCTACAGCCCTTTCTCAAGGAAATAAATAGAGTGCTATCTATGCCTGACCTAAAATAGTGTTAATCTCGCCAATCATATTGACTGGCCTTCCATCAAACATGGCAGAGAGGGTTGTTTCACAAAGTCTCTTAAGTTCTCTAGTTCTTGAAATCGCAGCCTCCTGCAATTGCCATAAGCATATTAGTAATGAAATAAACAGTAAAGGTTGTGTATCGTAACAGGGCATTACCAAAATGTTTCCAACAATCTAAAATGAAAATGTTTTCAAGAGACATCTTCCAGATAACTATAATCTGATGTCCTATCAACAAAGGTACACCTAAATAAATTAGAAGAAAATGATATGAATAAAGGCCACCTAAAGAAGCATCTTATGGACAACAACCACTACATTCAGCAATATTTTACTGGCACGGAGCATAGAGGACTTTTCATCTTCCATCTAGCACAAACAAATACTAAGCAACCAAGAAGAGGAATAATCCAGCAGGGTTACTGCATATTATCCGAAAGTTGATTTTGCCCATCCAATAAGTCTAAGAAACAAGCCACTACTACCTAAATAGTTTCCAAAGTTGTGAACTCTTCGTATCTTTTTAAATCTGGGCCAACCATAAATATACAATAGCTCGGGATTCATCTAATTGGCTACTTGAGAACTTACTATACAATATAACAATAAATTCAACGGCAGTTCAAACACATCTTACACGGAAATCATATACTTCAATTCCAGAATCCACATTAGTTTTAATCCTACAACATACATGTTAGCAAGTGTTTTCGCATTCTTACTCACCCAATGATACTGAAATCCAAGCAAATTAATCACGATATTTTCAGTTTTCTTTATGTAAAAATTAAAACAAATAACATGCAACAAGTTTGGCTAATCACGTTTTGACATCCCAATTATTAAATACTAGTTTTCTTAAACAGGTTTTGAATTTTCAGAATAAAGGTGTCTTTATGAATATGGGAACACATATTTTATTATCTTATGATTAAATCATAGTGGTGGAAAGACTCTAGACGTTCTAGTTTGCATCTAAGTCACCTGACACGGGGACACAGGACACGGAGGACACGGAAATACGAGTATCAGACACAGGCACAACGACCCTCGGAAATAGGACACGGAGGACACGTTACATATATATATATCAAAATTTAAATTATGAATTACACATGCAAAAATGAAATAATTAAACTGTAAATAGTTACATGATGATACAAATTCAATCATACAACTAGTACTAACTTAGTAACT
>CBVK0101020199.1:0-10168 GCA_900067695.1 Picea abies
GCCAGAAACATGTTTTGGGCTAGTTGGAGAAGGTGGGTGGCCATCGATATCCACCTGGATCAATGCTAGAATGGGATATTCTGATCTCCCATAGAAAAATGTTGTTACAATAGTTGGAATGGTGTTGGCTTGAGGTACAGTTGTTGTGGCTGGTGTAACAACTTCTTTATTTATCTTTTCTTGTTATTGCTATTTGTAAAATACTGTTTCAGCATCAGAAATGCCAGACTGTTTCAGCAACGGGATTTGCGTCCTGTTTGACTGTTTCAGCAACGTGGTCTCAAGAAACAACGATGGTTGTAATGGTGTTGGCTTAAGGTACGACTGTTGTGGCCAGTGTAACAGCTCCTTGTTACTTCTGTATGTGAAATGTTGTTTCAGCATTGCAAATCATGGATTGTTTCAGCAATGGGATTTGCGTACTGTTGACTATTTCAGCAACGTGGTCTTCAAGCAACAATAGTATATTAACTGCAGTTCAAACTATTTCAACAACTATATATTTGTGATTAATGGCTAAGTATGAGAGTAATGTAAATTTACATGTAAAACAAATTAAACATATAGCAAAGAGAAGAAACGTTATATACCTTCAGAGAAATAGGTTAAGGTGATAATGTAGGCTTAAATATGAGTGGGAAAAGGATGTAATGATAGCAAAAAGTATGAGAAAAAAGGTACATTATAGGGTTCTAACAAGCCTGTTATTGAGTTTGAAACTTATGTTGTCTCAATGGATATTTCAAATGTGGTAATAGTGAATTCACAAAGATATGTCTATGTTGCATGTCATTCATGACATATTTCAACTTACCCTTCAATTGTTTGAACCTATGATTAATCTCCAAAAAGGACTCACCTGGTTTTTGTCTTATTTCAATCATCTCAGTAATGTACTGATCTTCTAAGCTAGGATTTTTAAGTTCATTTATCAGTAGCTTCTTCACATCTGCAATCGTCCTTGTTGTTCCTAGTGGACTTTTTACAACTAGGCTCATGTACCAATCCAATGCATGGTCTCTTAGCATGATAACTAACTATGCAAGTTTTGTATCCTCATCTGTGATCTATTTTTCTTCCTATATCTTCTCGCAAATGAACAAGTGATTTCCAGGGTCCTCTGATGCCTCTCCCCTAAATTATGGTAACCTGATGGTGGGATCATGTCCTACCATATTGAACTGTGATGAACTACTACCTCTACACGATGTAGATATTTGAATGCTACTTACTGAATTGGCTCTTCCATTTGCTTCTCCTTGTTTGGATGTACCTCATGTTGTCTTTCTTCCACTAAAATTTGGTTGTCTAAACAATGGTGTTCTTTCTGCTGTATTAGTCGCACATGGGGTTATGGGTTCCACACTGACACTGACATGGATGGGAGTTATGCTTTTTGTTCCTTCCCTTGGACCACTTTTCTTCCTTTCATATGTTGCATTCATGATTTCCTCAATATTCTCCATAGCACAGACATCATCTACCTCTTCCTCATCACTTTCCAATCCCTCTCTATCAACTATGGCTCTATTCGTATTATTCATATTATATTGGTAGAGTACTCCACTACGTGTCTTTCTAACTATTTTCATTATCTTCTTTATCTTATATTCCTCCATCATGATTGGATCCATGACCTCCTTATTCTTTCCCTTATCCATATCTTCCTCCATTTGTCCACCTCTGTCATTGATTTCCCACCCTTCCCCCATGCACATAGGGAAGTTTAGTTGTTTGATTCCATTGTCATCACATCGTTGTTATATAGTAAAATATTGATTGAAGTATACAATGATCTGATATACCTACCTCTAGGTCCTTTTAGGAACTTCTTCTCTGTTGCGTTGTAAGACTTCGTGGTATCTACTGCAAATTTTGTAATAAACCCTACAACAATACTACCTAATGATAACTCTACTTTACGCATGAATTTGTTGTAACTGCATGATCTCCACAAGATTCCACTCCAATTGTCTGATATGATTTGTTGGGTGGTTTTCTTTTAACCTTAATAGCCACTCCTTCAACACATGGAGGAAATCATAGAAAAATACCTCATGCAAGTTGCTAAACACATACTTGTCCAAATATTTACACAATGTTAACTTAGGTTTTTTGTTATCTTTCTGTGAAAACTTTATCTCCTTTGTTTTCAACCATCTTTCGATCTCCACCTTTGTTGGATTCCATGGTATAAACATTCCCTTTTTATACCTTCATTCTCTACATGCTTCTTATACAGATTCCATTCACTCAATCCCACGTAGTTCCATCTTGCAACAGAACCATTTGTTGTGTATTACTCTTTATTTCTACTTCTTGGGATGACCAAGGTTCATATTTGAACATGTTTCCAACAAAACCCTCTAAAAATATCAACCCTTTCGGTCAACCAGAATGAAACACGACACACAGAAGGTACTGTACAGTCTCACCCGAGATATTTCTATTGGTGACTGCAATTCTCAAGGGCTTGTAGTCTAGGAAAGAGTGGGGATCTTGGATTATAATTGATCTTCTTCAGACCTTACATAGATTAATCAATCTAGTATTCTAATATCCATGCATCTGTTAAACTCTTGCATGCAATATAATTGATATATCTAACCAAATATGTGTAAATCCATCATTAACAAGAATTAAAGATGATCAACCATTAAACATACATCCAATCATCACACAGTAGATAGGTTTTACTGTGGTTCACCCCCTCCTGGGCTATGTCCACAAATATCCATCTTCTTAGGCTCTTTTATTTATAATTGATGCATAATATGGCAATGTGTGCACTACACTTTCTATCATACAATCAAGAAAGAGGTTCCACAACCTCTGTGAGGTGGACTAGATCACACCAGAATCCTCAGCCTATGATCTAACCCTCAATATCTAACTACCTGACTCTTCTAAACCTCAACAACTTAAAAAAAGGTATCACAACGGTTTCTTATAATTCTGAATTAACTTAGAACACACTTCAAACAAACAACAACCAAACAGAAGCTCGACCTAGACCTCCTAGGTTCTTATTTATACTATTTTACAGTCTTATTAGTCGTTACATTCCAAAACCCTAACCCTAACATGGTTAGGTATTACTTCCTTCTTGCCTTGAATGCTTTCCTCCTTTGCATGCAGCTTTTCCTTACATCTGTTGATTTTTCTTCCAACTGTCTTTTTCCAAATTAAGGTTTACTTTCCAAAATTGGACTTTTTCTCAAAATTGACCTGTGCCCAACACAAGGTATAATCAAGTCCCGATTGCAAACGAACACTAAGAGAAAATGAATTTTGTATTTGAATTTGGATCATATGCATACAAAGTGATGAATTTTGGATTGAAGAATGCACCAACAGTCTTTTCAAGGATAGTGGTCACATCCTTTTAATAATATATTTATGAAACAATGGTTGTGTATTTTGACAGTTGGAAAATATACAACTTACTAAAACACCACTTTCAATGGCTCAAGATGATGCTAGAAATATGTCAACATATTAACATGTCTATGAATATCAAGAAATGCATCTTTTCCATCCCAATTGGTATCTTTCTAGGGAATATTGTATGAAAATATTGTATCAAAGTCGACATAGCAAAGAGAAATGTAATATTGGACTTGAACCTTTCGATAAATCAAAATAAAATTAAAATATTCCTTCGACAGATAGGGTACTATAGAAAATTCATTTGCCATTACTCTGACATCACATTTCCAATCAACAAGATGCTATGAAAAGAAGAAAAATTTAATTAGATCCAGCAATGTAACAAGTCCTTCAAACTATTAAAGAGAAAATTGGTACAAGCAACGATACTACAATTCCCTGATTGGACAATAATATTTCATGTCCATGTCAATGCATCAAATGTTGTTGTGGTTTCAGTATTAGGACATCCGTATGACAACATGATTGATCATTCTAATGCATATTCCATTCAAAATCTTAGCAAGGTAGAACACAATTATTCGAAAACAGAAAGAGAAGCACTAGTAACGGTCTTCTCCCTACATAAATTTCAACATTACTTACTACTAAATACATTCACATTCTTTACAGACCATTAATCTCTCAAGTAATTATTAAACAAACCTGTTCGCTAATGGAAATATGTCGATGGCTACTACTATTTCAAGAATTCAACTTCGACATAGTAGCATGACTGGGAAAAATGAATGTTCCCCTAGATCATCTATCCTGACTCAAAACAGGAGAAGATATGATTGGGATAGACAATGACTTACCTAGTGCACACTTATTCTTGGTTGAGTCCACTCCCAAATACCTAGAAGAAATAGAAAAAAATTGGAGGAAGGAAAGGCTCTCGAGGATCTTCCAACAAACAAAAGGAATATTCTAGCACTCGAAGAAGCACCATTAACCCTCATGAATGAATACTTCTATAATCTAGGAAAAACTGATATTCCAAGAAGATGTTCCTTGGAACATGAAAGAGAAGACATGATTAACGAGGCTCATGCTAGCCCTTCAAGAGGCCACTGCAAGCTTACATGACAACCTGAAAGATACTTCAGGAAAGCCTTTGTTTGCTAGATTTATAGAGAGATTGTCGAGAACAAGTGAAAAAATGTGATGAATTCCATATGATGGGTTGACCTCTATGGAAAAATGAAATTCCCATACAATTGGTAAACACTAGTTTATTGTTTGAAATATGGGTTTTTGACTTTGTGGGTCCATTACCAAATAAACCTAAGAAACAATGAATGAAGTACATCATTACTGCGGTCGAATATTTTCCAAAATCAGCAGAAGTTGAACCAGTCAAGTCATGCACAAAAGAAACATCAACAAAATTTATATATGAGAATATAGTAACAAGATTTGGATTCCCCCTAACTTTAATCAATGATTAGGGAATGAAAAATTTCAATTGAACAATCCAAATCCTACTAAAAAAAATCATGATTGACCACATAAAAACAACGATCTATCATCCTCAGGCTAATGGTGTAGTCCAACCCTTCAATAAAACTCTCCATAAGGGTATAACAAAAATTTGTGGGATTAAAAGGGATGATTAGGATGATAAGATACCTACAGTACCGTGGACATATAGGACTACATATAAAAGGTTGATTGGTTCAACCCCCTTCAATATTTTTTATGGTCAAGAATCTATAATTCCCTTACATGTATGAGAAAATGTAGAAAGGGTGGAAGCTTTCCTAAGGTATGACCTTACCCTAAATAAAAAACAATGCTTCTATCAATTCAATAAATTGGAAGAATAAAGAATGTTGGATTTACAACATCAATAAGTCTAGAAACACCAAAAACAATATTGGCATGATCAACAATTAAAGAAAAAATATATAAAAACAAGAGATTTGGTACTAATGTATGACAGTCAGATTAAAGGAAAACCTTGAAAACTTGAAACTTCCTAGTTAAGCCCCTATGTTTTCAAAGACATTCAACCAACTAGAGAAGTTTAGCTAAGAACCTTGCAAGGGAACCCATTTAAAAAACTAGTCAATCGAGCCCGATTAAAAAAATACAATACATAACATCCATAATACTTGTTGGTGAAAACCTCTTCAAGGTAGTAGCAGGTCTCGACTAGGTCAAAAACAACCTATGGAAGCCTAGATCGATTCGAAATAAAAATATTAATAGTAATAATAAATAAATGAAAAAAATGTAAGAAAATAAAACAAAGTAAGAAACAAAGCAAATGAAAAGATATTAACAAAATTAATAAAATAGTTGGCTATGAAAAATCAAGTAGAAAAATGTTGAAATGCAACAAGCTACTTAACAATCCATTAACAACTTTGAACCATCAATAAGCACAATTTTCAAGACAATGCACTAAATATGAAGAGATAATAGAGTCCTTGACCAAAACAAAAAATATTTAGATAAGAGAAGAAAAACTCTAGAGAAATTTCAACACGAAATCAGGACCTTCGACAACATCTAAGTAAACGATCAAGAGAATCAAGAGAGCGAGAAATATCTAAGTCAAGTGAGTGAAAAAACCCTAAATCAAGTGAGCATGTATTCCCTAAATCAAGTGAGAATAAATTCCCTAAATGAAGTGAGTGTGGAAGTCATAAATCAATTGAGTGTGACCATTATCAATTCAAATAACATAAAACATATGACTTCATAAAAAAAATATAAGCAAATTCGACAATGGAAAAGAAACCAACTTGGTCGGCCAGTTCGATCGTAGATATCAGATTGACCAAGAGGACCGACCTGACCATATTTTCCAAATAAATCAAATAATAAAAGATGACCAAGTTGGATGAGTTCACTAAGAAAATGAAAGCATCCTAGTCAGAAGAATCGACCAATAAGAAATCTCCACTGTAATTAATGTCTGACAAGATGTGATCAACTTTCATTTCTCCATCGACACGTATGTCCCCTCACATGCAAAATAAATTATTTTTTTCATAAATAGTGACGTGCACATACCCCCTGAGTCAGAAGAATCGACCAATAAGAAATCTCCACTGTAATTAATGTCTGACAAGATGTGATCAACTTTCATTTCTCCATCGACACGTATGTCCCCTCACATGCAAAATAAATTATTTTTTTCATAAATAGTGACGTGCACATACCCCCTGACCTATAAATATTGAGGATGCATATGACTTTGTCACTTTATTATTTACTCAAGAGCATCCGACCATAAAATCTTGTGAATTTGCAATCAATAATTCAACCTTGGAACCCCTAAAATTAGTTATCCTACAGGAACAAGGTCTATATGTAGACATGACAAGAATGAGAGGAAAGGTCCAAGACACCCTAGTGGAACCAAGAACCAAACAAAAATTTTACAGAACTACAACAACATAGCTTGAAATTTGAATGCAGAACATCCGATAAGATCGAATGGAATAAATTGACTGGGACAAACACTAGATGTAATTCATTCTATGGGGCATGGAGTCCATCATGTGTAAAAATGAAATGGAACTTTTAGAAAAAGATGGAATTCAACATTTCCTCATATCCCCACAAATAGGAGATATCAGGGGCTGGAAAGAAGAAACGAACAAGTTTATCATCAGTCAATACCATGGTGGAAACCTTTATCTTTATTATCCAATTGAAATCATAGGGGTCCTAATACACCAAATAATAGAGTTACCACATGGGGGATGGTACTACCAAAAAATATTAATTCTGTAAACTAGATACAATTTCTTATAGGGGGAACATTAGCGAAGAATTCCAAAGGATTTCTCATTAACAAAGTGCTATAATTGTTTTCCAAATGTACTTGAATTATTGTGTCACTATTCTTTACTTCCATGGGTTGGGCATCAAATGTGAAACTTACATTTTTGGAACCCATCAATAGACATTCAACTAGGAAGAACATCTTGCACATATCATAAAAAATAACTATAAATAATTCCAAGAGCATGGTCGAGAAATAAGGCTTCCCTCCCTGCTGATATGAACCACCATGAGTTAATATAATTGATTTATGGAGGAAATATTTATAGAAAATAATATACCATCTATGGAAAACTACAGGATTTTTTCACCAGGAGCGATGGGCTCATCAAAATTCCTTCCAGCTGATGAAATGTTAAAAACTTGGGCCATTAGTCTCAAGAATGCATCTCATAGATGGAGGGTCAAGTAAGTAGTTTTTCAAACACTACCAGAACCATTTCATATCTATCTAAGTATAGACACCACCAAATTCTAGTCTGAAGTTGAGTCTACACCAGCAACAAAGTACTGAGACTATCAACCAACACAGTTACAAATTTTCCAAGAATTAGAAAGAAAAGTTAGATGTGAAGTAGAAATCCCCCTAGAAGTACTACAAATAGACTCAATTCTAATAGTACCACTCACAGGTGTTGAAAAAGAAGAATAAAAAGAAGTTGAAATATACACCATTCCATTTGTGGAAGATCTGGGAGCTCAAAAAGAACCCCCTGCAAAGAAGACCCATGTGAAAAGAAAAAAATAGGAAATAATGGAAAAAGGAAAACAACTAGTCTAGTCCGATGTAGAACTAAAATACATCAACATCAATTGGCATGAACTATTCCAAACAAATATACCATTGAATTTTTAAGACCCCATCATGAAATAAAATCTTGAAAGTATTACCAGCAAAATATCCCAACAGATGAAGCATAAGGACAAATTGTCTCAGTAGGAGGCAGTTGTTTCTCATAAAATATTGCAAGAAAGCATGGGGCCATATTTCAAAGAATCCATGTCCAATATCAAGGAAAAATGTGTTGAAATAGAAAAATCCAAGGTTCCACTTGAAAAACGTGTTGAAACAAGAAGACAAAAAAAACATAGGTTGGAAGAAAAATAGGATATAATCACAGGTCAAACCAACACTATTGTTGGGCGTTGACTAAAATTAACTTGACCAGCCCCGAGAACCAAGCCTATCCAGAAAAGGTAGAGAACATGGTTGAGCACAATCGAATTGACAAGGGAGTGGCCACCTGTCACCATTGTACCAATTGTTGAATAAGAAAAACCAATAAATAACATCCTTGGTCAACAAAAGAAAAAAAGGAGGATGCACCATCAAGTTTCATCGAAATAAACATTATCTTATTGTTCAAAAAAGGAAAGTAGTGAAACTAAAGAAATAAAATCAAATTCTTCCCACCCCTAAGAAGCCAAAGTAACAAAGAAAAATGGTACGATGACACAAAAACCGCAGTCGATCCAGTCCACATAAGAAAGTCAACCCACTCTAACTCAAAATAGTTAGAAAAATGAGATCAATATGATAAGGCCAAGGAACATCATTTGATTCATCAGAATGTGGTGGCAAAAAAAGAGAAGAAATATAAATACAGAAGGGGAAAAAAGTACAAGGAGAAGTCCATAGCCAAGGAATAGAGCACACAATTCCTTCACAATAATCAATAGACAATGAGCCAATAAAATTTCTGACAATGGAATTTGAAATACCGATAAAGACTAACAAGGGAGATGAAGAGTAACAATAGAAGGATAAGAAGGATAAATAACATGAAGTAGAGACTGGTCCCTAGGATTCAACCTGGAATAGAAATCCATGAGACAAAGGATAGAGAAATATTGGCAAGAAAGCACCTGAAAAACCAACTCCTCCTCTACAGATCTGATTTAGAGATCAATCGATGCCTCCATAACATAATGAAAATCCATACATGGATCAAGAAGATATTGTCGAGAAATATAAGGGTGAAAATATTGACAATAATGGAAATGGAGAATCCATAATATAATACTGAGAAATATAAGGGGTAAAATACCAAGAAAAATGGTGAGGAAGAACCTGAAAAGCATGATGGAAAAGACAAAGTAAAATACTCTGAAAAAAATTAGGATAAAGATGCAGGGAAAGATAGAGACAAGGAGAAACAGAAGTTGAAACCAAAAGAAAAGAAGAATAAAAATAACGAAACAATGCACATGAAGGAAAAGGAAATCACATATTTGGTCACCACTTTCATAACATTCAGACTGGTCAAGTCTTCCAACCTGATGACAAAAATTATCTTTGATCCATCATTAGCATCTGACGCCCAAGTTTTTGACTTATTCAAAGAAGTTGCAAAGGAGTCATTAAGCAAATGGAAAATGGAAATGAATGATGGGGATAGAATATAGGAAAGAAATGATAAAGATAAATAGGTACTACATGACTAAATAGCACAATTAAAAGACAAACAACCCCCCTGGAAGATCCCCCCGAAAGCCTTCAAAGGAAAAGTAGAGGTAGTTGTCAAGGAAAATGTTCAAAATCAGAAATAAATAAGTTGAATCATGAAATAACATAAGGAAATGAAGAAATGAAGAAATGACATAGTCAAACATTTAGAGCAAATCAAAATATATATACCAACTAGACTGCAACAATTCACTAATTAGAGCATGAAAAATTCAAAGAAATCAGACAAAGCCTAGAAGGGGTAACTACGCAGGAAACTATTGGAATACTAAAAGGGGGGGTGAATCAGTGTTATGAAATCATTTACCACTTTTAATTAGAACATGTAATGAGTAACTTTTTCAGAAGTATATCATCAATATATCATGAGAAGTATCAATCAACAGAGCATCACAAATAACCACAGATACACAATACACTGGAATTTACGTGGAAACCCAAATGGGAGAAAACCACATAATTATTTCTTAT
>CBVK0101020200.1:0-10168 GCA_900067695.1 Picea abies
CATCCTCCAGGAGAATGGCTCTCGCTGCTGCATGTAAATTTAACACTTGGGCCTCAAGGTAGGGTTTCTTTCTCTTTTATATAAATAGGGATTTCTCCCCTCTGTTGTAACTTTCATTCAAACAATCTAATCGTCAAAGTTTTCACTGGAAAGCTCTTCCACCATACATCAGGTTTGCAAGTGCAATCCACTTTGGTGTGCATGTTCCCCCAATACTTTTATGTTTTTGGCTCTTATTTTTACATTTGAGCTTTGCCTCATTCCATATTTCCTACTATTATTTCAATTACTTTTGAAGTTTGATGTAGTGCCATTTTGCTCACAAGTACACTGCAACACGGGTAAACAAGTTGAGGTATAAAGTAATGGCAAACTACTTCATTCATTGGAGAGATCTACCCTTGGAACATGCTACATGGAAGGGCCAAGAATGCTTCAAAATCCAACACTCCAATTGATTTGGGTAAAAACAATGCAAGTAGGAGGTATCGCCATAATGTCTAGAGACTTATGCATTGTTGCCAATGAATAAAATGAAACAAGAAGGCTCAATTTTGTGTTAGAATGGACTAGCATAGGATTTAAGAGGCATATAGTAAGATGACTATGGGATATTAGTAAACTTTCCTAGAATAAGCTTATGATGTAAAATCAATTATCCCTCATATGAAGACAAATAAGCAAAAGTATGAATACTAGCTATAAAAGGTTGTTAAGCCTTCGAGTTGGATGTCTTCGGGAAGTGTTTTTATACAGGTAGTTTGTGATAGACTATATATTTGGCCAAGTGCAACACCTGTATTGCTCTTTGGAGTCACATAGGCTTTTGTTCGTGTCCATGTAGAAATCTAAATTGCTATCATTGCCACATTATCAATCTATTATGTTAGCATATCATTGAACATTGTTGCATGTTATGTTAATCCATATTGCAGTTGCATGATCATCGCATTGCATGTTGCTAGTTAAGTCTTTCTAAACCTTGCCTCATAGAAAATGGCTATTTTCCTACTACCTTGGCTTGTTTTCCTTAAGTCCATAACAAATTATGTAGTAGCAGAGGTTGCTTGGTCAACAAGCAAGAGAATTGGAATAGGGGGTCTAGAGAAAAAATCACCATAAAATATTAGTTACACTCATAAGTTACATCCCCCCAGTAGTAGCAAGGGCTTATAGTAAGGGAGTATCTAAGGAAAGAATAACCTTCCCTTAGCAAACAGGTTTGAGACAACTAAGTTTTATGTGCACAAAGCAACTACTTGTTCAATGAACTCTTTAGATGTGAAGGAACCTTCACTCTTAGACAAGGATAGTAGGATCAAACAAAGATTAAGATTGATTCCCCCTCTCACATATAGCAAAATTCAATTACTCTCTATGTGACCTAGGTGAATTAAAACAGTGTCCAAACTTTAAGATATAGATCCCACTCAAAGATACATCCTATGTCATAATGATGCACATATCAAGGGATGGCTATCAATGTCTATGAACTAGGTTGCTTATTGTCTAGTATGAACCCCACTATATCATCCATGTCTAGACCACATTTTAAGCACAATAGAGTCTCATTCATCTTAGGCCTATGATAACATGCGTGCATAACATAACGTTGCCTTTCATCGTCAATAGGGTTTGGTTAGATGGTAAAGCGGGGGTGTTCCATACCTCCCATCAAGGTTCAAATCCGGGGGTGTTCCATACCTCCCATCAAGGTTCAAATCCTCTTGAGACATGTTTCACCCATTGTGGTCTGTCTCACCTATGCAAGTCGATCGTTTCAAGTGGTAAGTCTTGGGCAACTTTGGAAGAATAGATACCCCACAATCATGGTTACTCAACCAAAGGGATCCTCCTCTAGTGTTGTAAGCTAGCTACATTGCATTGTTATATTCCCAAGTTGGGGAAGGTTGTGCTTGCCACACAATCAAAATAGGAAACATCTTGTCAAAAAAAGAAAAAGAAGAAATATTTCCACATCATGCACTAGTGTGTAAAGATAATTGCTAGATCATAAAAAATATATCATGTCATAGCCATCAAAAAGTCATGGAAATTAACTATCATGAATGAACCATGGCATCATATCATGTATAAAATTACTATTATTCACATTATAAGGTGGCCACATTATGTATAAAATTACATTATTCACATTACTATTATAAGGTGGCCACATTATTATTCACATCTACCCTCCAAAAAGAATAATAAGTGCTAAAGTGCATGACTTCTTACAAGTTTATGGTTTTGGTATCATAGTTGTCTAAGTCATAATGTTGTAATAAAAAATATACCGGTAGGCTAATGGAATTTCAATTTTAGCACGCACACAAACCATTAGGTTGAATCTTTCAGTAGAGGTGCCTAAATTAAATTTTTACTATGCAAACATGTAGATATTTTGAGACAGCCCAAAATCAAGTATCATATAATATGCTATAAACTTTAGATGCAAAAGTTATGATCATTCCAAGTTACAAGTTAAGAACCTTGGCGATTTCCAAAAGTTCTATGTTTAGAGTTAGTGGCCCTAAGGCATTGACATGATATGCAAATCACTATCCCTTCATACCTAAGCATTACTAATAATATGCAGAATTATCCAACAACACTTTACAAGTCTAGATCTCACCCATAAACTAGGTTTTATGTAACAAAATAGTGGGTAGTTTCCTTATGAGGCAAAAAATCATCAACATATGACAAAATCGATAAGGTTACCTCATAAATACAGCATTGTCCTTATTATGTTTAAATATGCAGTTCACCTTTCTCTAATGTCTGAAATTTCAGCCATACAAGAGGTTGCAAAGCTGCAATGGAAGACAATTTCCTTCTATTGGAGAAATTCAACCATAAATGACCCAAAACAATGCAATATCACCTCTAGACAATAATATCTCACTTCTCCTCAAGATCACCCTACTCTTTGATGCAAGTCCACTTCAATTCAACCCAAAGATTAGAAAAGCATGCAAATGATCAATGATAACGAGGCAATGAACAAGTTAGGAGAGAGACTGGATTATTTATACCATTTTTGCATTAGACTCGTGAGACCCTTTCTATGCTGGCCTAATTTATTCATCATTTCATCCAGTTGGCCTAGTATGGGCATGCTAATATGGCTAGAATACCCCCTGATTTAGGCTGACTACATTATTTCGTGTCTGAGTGGCATTGCCATTTAAAAGAGAGGTGCTTAATTTCTTGCCTAATTTTCTTCTCCTCATAATTTCATTTGATATATTATCCTAGATTCCTAAGTACAGCCATAAGAACCTATGCATCAATTTAATTGCCCTTTAATTTTCCTCTTTGACATCAAAACTGTTAGGTTAATCTTGACTCGGTCAAGGGTGAGTTTACCGCGTGTGGCTTACAGTGGCACACAGTTTTAGACCATGGTATTCATGTGAAGGACACCTATTTAAGTGGTTTATTATCTCCATTGTAAAGTGTGTGGTTTATTGTCTCCATTGTAAAGTGCCTCGAATGGCTAGTCTTGACCAGATTGGCCAAGGATAATAACTATATCTATTGGAAGTTGGTTTTCCTGATTAAAGAGTTTCCAGCATAAATCTTGGTTTTTACGTGTGCTTGTTATTTCTGCTATTTTCTCTTGCGAATTTAGCATGGTATCAAATCCCAAGTAGACCTAGACTCTCTCATGAGAGTGGTCTGAGAATGGAAGCCATGGAGAGAGGATGTGGAATTGATTAGGTTAAAATTTGATGCAGGAGGAAGGACTTTGTAGAAAGCATGACAGTTTCCCAGTAGGCTGGAATGGTGGATGAAAAAGGCAGCAAATTTGCAGTTGTTGTTGTGCGGTCCATCCTACAGACGGCAAATAAGAAAGTCTTCACTGGAAAAGTTCCCACACAATGGTGACAAAATTCTAGTGGTTGAAGCAAGCGTTGGCAGAAGCACACAGAGGCCAGGTGGAATGGCGTGAAAATATTGCATGTGAAGACCTTGATTCAGGGATTCATCTATGTAAGGTTGAGAATTGATTTTAGGTGATACAGTTAAAGGGGCTATTATAATCCCAGGTTCTCAGATAAACTTAGAGGTGGGATTGTTAGGTTAATCTTATCTCAATCAAGTGTGGGTTTACTGTAAGTGGTCTATGGTGGCACATGGTAAACATGTGAAGGAAACCTATTAAACTAGCTTATTGTCTCCATTGTAAAGAGCCTCAAGTGACTGGTATTCACTGGATTGACCCCGAACCTGGCTGGATTGGCCAAGGGTAATGAATATATCTTTGTGCGGTCTTCCTGGGTATGGGTTCCACTTTAGATCAGGTCTTTGATCTATACGTGCATGCTTGTGTTTATCTCTCTCCTGCAGGTGTAAAATTTAATAAACACTAGGGCTGTAACAGTAGACATCATCCTGGTGGAGTGGATTGAACCTAATGTTGAGATTTGTGTATATCTTCCTAATGCAGAGCGGATAGAACCTGATATTGGGCTTGTGCCACAGTACAAGCCCACATTTTACTGTGACATGCATGTGAGTTTTCCAAAATAAAGAAAGCATATCATAATTAGAAAATACATACAAACAAACAGACTAGCATAAGTATAGATTTTGTGTGTTGAATGAACAAACATGAATCAGGAAAGAGAGAGAGAGGCGAAAAGAATTCAACTTATTGAAAACGGAATTATATTAACATTAGAAAAACAATCAAAGATACCTTTATTATAGAAAAAAATGACGAGCCTTGCGGTGGAGGCAGCCTTCTTGTAACATTCTTGTTTTTATTTGGTGTCTGTCCTTCATAACCTTCTGGCGCTATCCTGTTCAACTGTGCTAAACGTGAATTTTGTCCTTTCATATACTGAATTGCCTGTCTCATAGAGTCTCTCTCCTCTTCCAATGACTGTATTCTCCGGATAAGTTGTTTAACTTCACCTTGGACAGAATCACATTCAGTCTCAGGCCTCAATTCCACAGGATGACTGTCGACAACATGCCCTGCTCTATACATCTGGCCATCATGATGTACAGACATTACTTCCTTGTTCACTACAGTCATATCTACCCCATTCCTTTTCAGAGAGTTGCATCTGCTTGATCTTGTAGTTCTGTTTTCTTGATCAGAAACATCGCTGATGCTAGATTTTCTGTTGTTTTCATCTTTCGTAGGTTGAATAAAAGAAGCATTTATGGTGATTGATTCCTTTGGCGTCAACATGCCTTCCATGTCCAATTTGTCATTTTCTTCTAACATCTCTTTGACCATCAGACTATCAGACACCACCTCATCCTCTGCAGATAGCCTCTGACAGGACTTAGATCCTTCCCTGGAACAGGGCACTGGTTTGGTTTGAAGCACCTTCTTTGTCAAAATGTGTGATCCATGTCCCTGGGAAGATGAATCTCGTTCTTCAAACAGATAACTCATACCAGACTTTCTGTCACTTTCATTCTCACACTCAGTCACCTTTTCTCCTAAAGATGAGCTGTTGACATTGAGATTTGATAATCCATCACTTCCATCTGAACTTTCTTCACCAGCTTCTCCCTTGCCAGAATGCCTTTGAAAAGATGTGTTCGATCCATCTCTCAAACTAGTTGAATAGGCTGTTAGATTTCTTTGAAGCACCTTCTTTGTTGCAACCCATTCAATATCCAGCTGATCGTTGTGTGTCCTTTTCTCTAGTTGCTGCACCCTCTGGAACAACCTCTCAATGCATTCCCATAGAGTTAGGTTATCATCTGCTAGGGACTTTTCAATGGCATCCATTACCATGCTCTCTGCCTCATCAATATCAGATTTATTGTAACCATGCATCCCATTCAAAGTATGGTAATTTTCTTGACTCAAAGGAGAATAGTCATCTGACTGCAGTAGATTGGATGGACCAGAGTCTAAGCCATGTCCCAGCAAAATTTCCGGAAAGAATGTCTCTCCCTGCTCATGTTGTGGCCGCGAAGAACTCGCAACATCACTCCATTTATCCAGACATATCCTTCCACTCTTTGCTTCCTTAGCATGACTCTGAACAGAGTCTCTCGTCTGTCCATCCCAGAAATCCGAGCTATCTACTCTCTCTGCACTAGAATTTATCCTCCTGCGAGAATATTCTGCTGGAGAGGAACAGCCCTCTCTGTCATTCAACCCAGAACTTTCAGGCGACCTAATAATCCCATCATCAAATTCATCAAAACCAAGACTCAACATCCTATGCTTGAAAGATAGATGCTCAAACTCCAGCGCTCTAATCGCCTGATCTTTTCTATAGAGCAAATTTTCAAAGGACATCAATTCTTCTTGATCATGATTTTCCCTCGGCAAACCTTTTGAATTGAGAGGCTTCCATCTGCACCTCAGCCTTTTCTTTCTGCAGACGCAAAATCATAGCTAACGTTTCGTCTGCTGCAGATGCCGAAGCATTTCTCTCTTCCTCTAGCTCACTCTGCAGTTGCTCTATCGCCTGATGTTGGCTCCGAAGGGCCTCTCTCAATGCATTCAACTCATTCCCGGTGTCCGTCTCCGCCTCTTCGGGAGTCGAAGCTTCTTTCCGTTCGAAATCACCTTCAAGCTTTCGCTTCACACGCCGTCGCCATGGATAAGTTTGTACGGACATCGCCGGGCTATTACAATTACACTGCTTGAGTGAATTCCTGCAACCAGAGTTCATTTGCTTCTCCTTTGTAAACAGAGATAAGTATACCAAACCCTAGTTTTGCAAATTATCACATAAAAATAAAGAATGGCACAAAAAGCTCTTACTAGCATTTCGCTGTCAATCTTTTGGCTCCTTCAATTGCCTTTGCCTGCACAGACGGCGTCCTCTAGCCAAGATTAACATAAGAAAGCTTCAGCAGGCTCTGTCCTATCTAATTTATTGTTTATTTCTAAAGATTTTGTTTCTATTTAGATTTGAAGTCCCTCCTGCATGTCAATTTTGACAAAATAAAATCCAATTTTGCCTCTTTTCACAAATTCGGACTCTTCAATCCCAAGTTTTGAATCAATTTTGATAAATGCAGTCTCAAATTGAATAAAATTTCTCTAATTTTTCGATTCCGACAAATGCATCGAAAATCTTCACATACTCTGCATCGTTCTTTAAAATAAGAAACTAAAAATAAACAAAATTTGTCAGTTTCGTCACTTCCGAAAAAATAGCAGCAAATTTCGCCCTTCCAATTTCTGCCATTGACAAGCCAAACGGCCTAACACATTCACAGATCCGACAGTTAAGAACAGCATACCTGGTCTGTAAATTGCCGAATACTTTGTCGATTTCTGCGCCGCAAAAACCAGAGGTGCACAGTTTGCCGGGAAAGGGGCGGATTGACATGAAATATATTATTAAAAGCCCTCGAGCGTTAAACGGCAGCTTTATACTGCATCCTGTCGCCCGATTCCAACCTTTCGTGTTTTTCTATTTTTACAATCTTAGGTGATTCCAACCTTTCGTGTTTTTCTATTTTTACATCCTTAGGTTATCTATTAATCCTCGGGTTTAACCAGAATTTGGGATTTCGAGTTCGAATCTTCTAAACTGGCGGCTTCATCTCGGGATCGAGACTACCACCCCGGTCAAAACTAAGACATGTAGTTGTGGGCATTTATAAGCACGTTGCTTGGTCCCAGGGAAATATTTTAGATAATGTGATTGGAAATATGGGACCACGCTTTTCTAAACTTTAACGTGGGGATGGAACTTTGTAATTGAAAAGTGTTTTTAACACTTTTTAGATGAGTATGTTTGGTCAGCCTTAATGAAATAATTTATTAGTGGTGGTCAGCCTAAATGAAACATCAATTTATTAGTGGTGGCCTCATGGGTATAATAATGGGAATATTTCATTATAGTACGATTATAATGATTTTTTAATGGGTCGAATATTCTTTTTAAATCGATTTACAATAGTATTATATTGCAAATAGTAAAATGCATTTTGTGCATTTTATAGTTTAATATTTAAAAAAATGTAACATCTATTTTATGTTGGTAATTTTCAATATATATTAATTCAATATAAAATTAGAAATATAATATTTTTAATTTTAATGTGGATTAGATAATACACATAAAAATATTAATAGTATAAAAATTAAATATTTTGCGAAGGCCGAGAGAATTTGAAGTAATTTTATTTAGTAATATTTTTTTAGTTTTTAATCATAAAAAAATCTTAACTAAATTCCTATTAATTTGAGATTGTTTAAACATTTTGAAATTTGTATTTTATTTGTTTAATTTTAATAAATGTTTAATTAAAATGAATTAATTATTTGTCTCGTTACAATATTATTAAAGATTCAACCCTAAATGGCTCAAGCTCATGCTCCATAATACACCTTTATTATTTTTTTTTGGTAAACTGCACTATGCCTATGATAGACTATAGACTAGTACCTGTTAAGAGAACTTTTTTTTTCCAGGAAAAAATTAACACAAATTTATATTAGGTATAAAAAATTTTACATCAACAAGAAACTTGAAAATCAGTCCCCACGACAGTCCAATATAATTGGTAACGGGAGGAAGCAAACAGAAAAACTAAGCTAATAGCAATAGGCTAGAGCGAAAGAGCAGAATGCCGGCTGATAAAACTGAAGGAAGCTGGAACGTTAATCTGCCAGGAAAATACTGTTCATCATTGGCTGAAAAACGCAGACTGGGGCTGCCCTCGGTTTCTTTTACCCTTCACCAACCCTTGGCAATTCAAAGATGTTAATACAGGAGGGTTGACTCTCCCACCCATTGTCCGAGTGGTAAACAGTTAGTCTTCCTTCGATTTCTGTTAGAGCTCTTTTAGAGAGGGCATCAGCTTCTTTATTATGCTCTCTATAGATGTGGTGGACGCTGAGATCTTTGAAGTTTTTTGCCAAATCACGAGTTTTTTGTTTCCAGCCCTCGATATTAACAGTGTTGAGGTTACACTTGTGGTTTATCCAATCAATGATGACCCGCGAATCACCAAGGATTTGTAGTTGATTAATTGACCAGTGGGTTGCCAGAGTGAGGGTTGCCCACAAACCCAGCAGCTCCACTTTAGTATTAGTTCCCGCTCCGCAGTTGATGAACCACTTGGTAACTCTCGAAGGATGGGATCTGAAAATGCCTCCGGCCCCACAGCGAAGACCATTGGAATGGGCAGCCTTGGTAACTCTCGAAGGATGAGATCTGAAAATGCCTCCGGCCCCACAGCGAAGACCATTGGAATGGGCAGCACCATCAAAACAAGCTAAGGTGAATCCCTGCTTCAGAGAAAACTCACAGACTTGTATTGGAATGATCTTAACAGTGGACGGCTGCTAGGAGAATGACGACAAGATTCTATGCAATACTGAGAGAATGGATGGAGTGCGGTCTTCAAAAATTGCCTTATTTCTTTCAATCCAGAGTTGCCAGCAAGCATGTGCAGCCAAACTGTTAGGGGCAGACTTCTCCTTTGACCACCGCTGAAAAAAATCTAGGACTGAGGCAACATCCCAATGTAAGTAGAGAGAATAATGGGTGAGAATACGCTGCCAGACAACCCTTGAAAAATGGCAGTGAATGAGGATATGGTGAATATCTTCTGCAGATTGGTTGCAAAGCTTGCAAATTCCTGGGCCTTCCCAGCCTCTCTTTCGCAACATATCCCAGGTAAGTGTCTTTTCTCCTCTCTTTCGCAACATATCCCAGGTAAGTGTCTTTTCTTTTGCAGAGAGCCAAATAAAGATTTTAATCTTAAGAGGAATTGGCCATTTCCACAGCCGTTGGAACCACCTCAGGTCGGTCTGGTAATTCTGCTACTGAAATAGCACTGTGTAAATATTCTTTACTGTAGTGGCACCCGAAGCATCTCCCCCCGCCCAAAAGATTGTATCAGAGGTATTGGAAAGAGAAATTACAGTGCTCCTAAGTGCTTGAGTGAAGTCATCCCAGGCTGATGCATCTTCTCCACCAAGATTAAGTTGACCACTATTGTACCAAATATCCGGCAGAGGGGAGTCCAAGGACTCCACACGCACTTGAGATAAACTCACAATATTACAGGATTCTAGATGAGATATAAGAGAGGGAGGGAGAATCGATTGGTTCTCCAATCCAAGAATCTTGTCTCTACCAAGAGAGATGTCAATACCCGAGCTGGGACTCCATCTAAGCCAGTGCAAGATAACTTTTGATGATAAGATTAGACCCTT
>CBVK0101020201.1:0-10168 GCA_900067695.1 Picea abies
TCACCTTTTAATTTATCTCTCACAAATTAAATGACTAGGGTCCACATTAGGCACTTTCTCACCCCTTAGGCGCCTATGTGATGAGAAACACTTTCCTAGGTATTTTTTAATTATTTTAACAATTTATTATAATGTTTGAACCTTTGCTAATAAAGGTTCCTGATCTCTAATCCATGAGGTTATCCAAGCACATCATCTCCATATCCCTCTAAAGCACTTTTTATATTTTTTAAGTTATTTTGTAGGATTCCAATACAACTTGCATTCAACCGCTAGTTGTTAAGACACAACTAACAGTCGACTGCTAGTTTATTGAATACAATTTGTGGTTAAGTATCAAATAAAACTAAGAAGTGTCTATACAAATTAGGAAAATCATAATGAAAGGTTCAAATCAACTCTCTCGATACAATGTGATCAAATATGGTATAAAATTATGGGCCTTAAAAACAAATGATTTTTTTTTACTTTTTTTTTAGGTAACATATCTTTGAGAAAACCCTCAAGCACTTCCTCTCATTCTAAGGATGGTACCCAAGGTAAACACTAGATTATTCAAGGCACAAGGCTAGGTCAACAATAAGAATCAATGTTGTTACAACTATATACTCATTATGAGCTCAACATGACACTTATGGGAATAGAACCTAGGTAGAGAGGATGACACTCCATCCCACAACCACTCGAGCTAGACCCAATTGACAATGAATATGTTTTTACTACCTACATAAATATATGTATTTATGCAAATATAAGGAAAGGTCTCACCTATCACATTGTGATGGAAAGTCATAATTGAATCTAGAGTCAACCTTTTGATTAAAAACATGTTGTATTTCATTGTAGACTTTGCTTTGAACATGGCCATGTGGAATTGTCCTACCAAATTCAAAGTCTTCTCTAGCTACACAATGAAAACCTCAAAATCACTCTTAGAGAAAATACTCAACTTTGGACAACCATTGGGTAGATAAAATTAATACTTCCAAATATTTAGTATCTTCTCCTTCGGCAATGGAAATTATTTTTGTAGTGCCAATGAGTATTGGAGAATCCATTGTTACTACCGCATATCAGGGGCCAACTCCCCTCTCATCAATTCCTAAGCACAAAATTCATCGAGGCTGAGAAAGAGGAGACATGAGTCAAATTCCTTGGATCAAGAAATGGATATAATTTCATTTCCTATAGTGAATGGAAATAAGAAATTAAGGGTGATAAATATTCCACGAGTCCATAATTTGGATGTTAGTTGGACAATGTCAAGAGAAATCAAAGGAAAAAGGTAAAATATGAAGTGATTTGATCATCTATCTGGCATAAATAAAGATGTATGATGATAGATGTTATTTTCACATGTATTTCAAGTCAATCAAATTAATCATTGTAACTTTAGCTCAAGTAAAAGGTTAAAAGAAATATTAAACATACATTATAGTGCTCAAACAATTTTTGTCGAAATATGAAACATAGATTTTTTTTACCAAAAACCATGTTTATTATTAATGTTCAATATGCACTTTATTTTATTTATCACTTAGGCAATAATAACTATAACAAATTATTCTCTTACCCACATATACATTATAACTTGTTTAGTAAGCTTTTGCAGCCCATACTACACATAATAATGTGATATCACCTTGCTATGTTCTAGAGCAGAATGCTTGATTCTTGCAATATGTTATCTATTGTAGTGGACTACAACGTAGAATTCCGAGATTCTCAACCTACCTAAATCTTGATCATTAGTATTAGAAAACAAAATATTTGTCTTTACACTTACTTTTGGGACATTATTGCTTCATTTGTCATTACAAGTATTTAGAACTTAATTCAAAAAATATATTCAAGTTGAATGCTAGTATGGACTATATTCGAGTACTAAAAATCATGGTTATATCAATCCAACTCCCCTTAACACCTTTTGCCACATTTAGTATAATATAAAGTTGTAGGTAACACAAACTCCGCTAACTCTCCCAATACTGATGTAAGAATTATACAATAAATGATTATTGAAACCCTTTATAAAAACCACCATGAAATTTACAATCAATTTGTAGAACTCTTTAGTGGAATCATGCTCAAAGCCACACCTAGAACCTATACTCAAAACAAATCAATCCCATTTAGCAATGAAATCCATGCAAGGTAAAAAAAAAAATCAATTCCATTTTCTTAGTGAACCAACTCATCCTACATACTTTCATAGCATTATCGTGATCATATTAGTGATAGTTTTAAGTTTAGACCATTTTCATATTTAGAGGCAAGTAAAATTAGTGAGCAAGACCTACATATCTTTTTGGAATTTTAGTTTCAAATAGGTTTGTGATTCGAATCTTGGAAAATTTAAGTTCAAACACAATTAAATACACTTTGGTGATTATAGTTATTTAATTCTTTACACCTGGTTTCATCAACTAATTACATTGGATTATAGCTTGAGTCCATTTTTCATATTTAATATAAGTAAAATTTGCATACAATAATTTTGTAAATATATCAATGATATATTCACCTTTTCAAATATTATATAAACATAATCTAAATGAAGTTGTAAATTTAGTTGACATACCAATATATATAAAAAGAAACCACAATGTTAAAACATTCTCAAAATAAATGAGAAAAATACACACATAGGTATAAACCATATTGAAACACGAAATATAAGAAGCATTTATATATGCACCAAATATGTACATCCTTTGAGGTTGGCAATGAAACCATGGTACATATATGAAAGGAATGTTATTATTCAAAAAGAAAAATGGCATTTTTTATGCCTCTCGTATACTAAACAAACAAAACCAAAAGGCATTTTCTAAAATTGTTTTGTTTATGTGAAGTTGGACACTAAAACTCCAACAGAGTTTATTGTTCATGCTATTGTTTGGATTTTTCATTTCGATTGTTCCCAGATGCAAAGCACAGTGGAGGCTTGGTTACTTTCATCAAGTAAATCGTACACATGAACCCTACATTTTTTTCAATCTAAGAGATAAATGAATTTATAGTTAGGATTCTCTAAGAGATTAAGAGATAAATGAATTTATAGTTAGGATTCCCTCGTGCATATATATATATATATATATATATATATATATATATATATATATATATATATATATATATATATATATATATATATATATATATATATATATATATATATATATTTGTTTTCATATATATATATATATATATATATATATATATTTGTTTTCATAGAACTAGGGTTTCTTGGTAAACCTAGGGTTTAGATTGCAAATTCTTTTTGTTTTATTCATTGACCTAGGGACTTCCAATACAAACCTTAAGCTACTCACCTTTTTTCTAAAATTTATATATATATAAAATGGTTGAGAACATTCTAACAACCATTTAAAGGATAAAAAGAGAATTTTATAAGTCCAAACCTGTTCATCAACAAAATTGACCTGTTATTTTACTATTCACGAGGTTATTCACCTTTGTGAGTTTTCATCATATATCATAAAAACTAGTCTATAAACCTTTTGTTCCGATAAGTTCTATATACATTCCTCTTATAGAAATTCAAAACGTATGATATGACTTTCAGAAATTCAGAAATGTTCCCTCAACGACTCAAATAAATGGAAGATGTGTGAATTCCTGGAGCAATCCATTGTTAACCCTTGAAATATCCATTCACCTTGTTGGCATTGAAGACCTTAAGATAGGAGATTGACCTTTTGAATTTGTTCTCTAAAAATATGTGCAAATGAAACTTGTGAAAAACCCTCAACTATACCTAATATTTCCTCAAACGGATATTGAAGATTGAAATTTCGAAGGAATTACTCCCTCCCGAGCCATTCAATAACAAGAAGTGGATCTTCAAACACTTGAAGATCAGTGACTCCATATTATTGGTCCCTAGATAATCATCTTATTACTGATTTATTTGTTGCGAATAAAATTACTTGGCGTTAATCAAGAACCTCAAAATATACATCATCCTCAAATACCTACGAATGATCAATGTTATCTAGAATAGAAGGTCTAAAAATGACCTTACTTCATACTTATAGAGATGAAAAGAGGTATAAGGATAAAACTTAGAAGCTAAAACAACAATAACATCTACCTGTATATTTTGTTTTCTTGGATAACAACAATCGAAAATGTATAAAGAATCTGAACAAAATCCCAAACTGCATTTATGTAATGTTTTAGCCTTTGACTTTTAGAGAAATATTAAAAATTGTATAGAAATTAACAAAATTGGAACTTTATTATTGATTGCTAGAAAAATGTAGACCTACTTTAGACAAGCTATCAACAATGGGATTCAGTTATGTGTGTGTGTGTGTGTGGTGTGGGGGGATGCCTATTTTATTTAAAAAGAGAAAAAAACACATTAGGTTGGTGTGTAGGTGCTCAGGGTATATTCCAAAAAAAGGGACTAATGTACCCAATGTCTAGTAGTTTGACAACCACCATAGTCATCCAAACTATAGAAAAAACACATACCCATCGGAATAAAAAAAAACACCAAAGTTCAATAGACAAAAATGATATAGAGTCCATAAACGGACATATTGCATCTTCCACACTACAAGGAGAACACCTTCTTTTAGAGGTGTTTACGGAACCTCCCCAAAAAATTCTTCCCCTACTGTTTATAGTGGTGGTTGTTAGCGGAGGCGAGAGATTGGAGGTTTTTTTTTTTCGGTACACTTTTATGGAACATACGCACAACTGCGCATCTAAAAACTATTGTACACTTTTATGGAACATACGCACAACTGCGCATCTAAAAACTATTGCATCGGTACTTAAATGTTCAAATGCCATGTCATTGTTCATAGCGGAGGTGGGCAGCCATAGTTTTTTGCGGAGGTTGTTTTCTTGGTGTGCCTTTAAGGAATCTACGCAACGAAGAATTCATGAATAATAACGCCCCGATGTGTCCATGTTCTAGAAACACTGCCATACTTTATAATAAAATTACATGCATCGAATAAATCGCACTGGTGTCATTGAACAACACACACCGATGCGCCTAATTGTCGAAAGGTGCATCGCGGTAGGGTAAATAAAAAAATTACCAAGTCGATTTCCATTGTTACAGTGCATCTTGTACTTCCAAACTCCCAAGAAAGCATTGGTGCTCACCTTTTTTCCTAATACGCCCTAGTTCTGGTGCTCTACATCGACTTGGATGGCTCCATTGGTGGATTCCACACATTTCTAAATTTTGGAAATTACCACAAATTTTCATTTCCTTCCACACATTTCTAAATTTTGGAAATTACCACAAATTTTCATTTCCTCTCTATGGTGCAATCATGCCTCCTTGCGACAGAACAAAGCAGATAAATTATTTATTACCTTCCTTTTTTCATTTCCACCAAATCAAAATTGCAATTTAGCTTGAAATTTGGCATTTTTTTCAATTTCACGTGGTACACTTGAATGGTTCAACTCGCCCTGATGTTGTACAGACTGTGTTAAATACATAGTGAGCATCATTGTCAATGCGTCCATATGTGTCTACATCGGTGTCCTTCAAGCCAACACACCATGATAAATTACCAAAAAAACAAAGTGGTGTGTCCTTCGGAACACCCCGACACCGACGCAAAATGGGCTTATACCCGCACCGACACATTAAACTTCATTAACCGCACTTCTAGCTCAACGATATATAAAATTTAACCTAACGGTGCACCAACTAGTGTAATTAATTGCACTGAGGCGTACCCAAAACATAACTCCTTGGAGCATCAATGTTTAAATGCACTGCCATACTTTATAATAAAATTATATGCATCGAATAAATCATACCAGTGTCATTGAATATTATTTCCCAATGCGCCTAAATGTCGAAAGGCGCACCAAGGTAGGGTAAATAAAAAAAATACCAAACCAATTTTCATTGTTACAGTCCATCTCGTGCTTCCAAACTATCAAGCAAGCATTGATGCTTAGCTTTCTTCCTAAGATGCATTGTTTCTAGTGCTCTACACCGGCTTGAATAGCTCCATTGGTGGATTCTAGACATTTTCAAATTTTGGAAATTACCACAAATTTGAATTTCATCTCAACAGTGCAACCATGCCTCTTCAGGACAGAAGAGACCAGGTAAATTATTTATCACCTTCCTACTTGTGTTTTCATCCAATCAAAATTACAATTTAGTTTGAAATTTGTGATTTTTTTTAATTTCGCATGGTGTGCCTAAACGGTTCAGCTTGCCCCAAAACAGTGCGTACTATGTTAAATAAAAAGTGTGTATCGTTGTTGATGTGAATCACACACACACACACACACACACACACACACCGGTGTGGTTCAAGCAAGTGCCCCGCAATCAGTGGGATTCTACCCGCACCGGTACATTTCACTTCATTAACCACACTGCTAGCTCAACGATATATAAAATTTAACCTAGCGGTGCACCACTTTTAACCATCCACACCGGGAAGTACCCAAAACATAATGTCTCAGTATGTCAATGTTCAAACGTAATGCCATACTTTATAAAAAACATACACGTATCGAATAAATCACACTGATGTCATTTAACATGAGGCACCATTATACTTCACTAAACTGACAACACCGCTAACATAACAATTTATAAAATTTAACATAACGATGCAATCATTGTAATCCAACACACCGGTACTGTATACAGAAATGCATCGGGACATATATTTCCTGAATTTTCATAGCAGGGCATCTCATTGGACGCCTCGTTCCTGGTGATCTATCCTTTACAACATAGTGTGCCTTTGGAAACTCCTTGAAATTGGCACACAATGGGATTCAACCCGCACCGGAACATTTCACTTCATTAACCATGTCACTAGCTCAATGTTATATGAAAATTTAACCTAGTGGTGCACCAATTTTAACCAACATCACCGGGGTGTACCCGAAACATAACACCCCAACACATCAATGTTCAAATGCATTGCCATACTTTATAAAAAAATACATGCACTAAATAAATTGCACTTTTGTTGTTTAACATTACCCACCGGTACACTTCACTTAACTATTAGCACCGTTAACATAACTATTTATAAAATTTAACGTAATGGTGCAACCATTGTAATCCAATGCACCGATACTATATACAGAAATGAACGGGGCATATATTTCCAAAATTTTCATAGTGGGGCATCTCATTGGACACCTTGTTCTCTATGCTCTATCATTTACAACACACTAAGGTACAAAATGTAGGTGCTTCACTATCACGATGGTATCGGTGCGTTAATAGTAACATGTCGCACAGTTTCAACTGCAATAATGAAGTTTATCTTAGCAATTCCCATCAGTCCAACAAACAAACAAGTGTCGTAAAAACAACGTCACTAGTAGACAACATGTCGAAGCTCTGGTAGATGTGGCACACCGGTGCTTTCGGTTTAACAAAGGGCACCATGGATTTGTGCGCTATAAATTTTACCATTGCGATGCATCTTTGTTAACGAGATGAACCGATGTTGTTAAAAACACTGATTCGGTGTAGATATTCCTATGGGACGCATCACTTAACGGTGTTGTTGTTTTGAGATAGTGCACTAATCATGAGGTGTATGATTTGTTGGCAATTCACCGGTTGATTTTAAATATTTTTTTGCAAAAAAAAAATCATCTTGGATTTTTTTAAATACACGCCATTTGTACATGTATTTGTTTTATAATTTCAATGTATTTTATCTTTATATATGTGCCTAACAATATTTGTATGTGAATCATAGAAGACGACGATGAAAGGAGGAGGAGGCAAGGCAGTGGCAGGTTGAGATGTACAAATTTGTGCGTGAGTGGGAGGCTAGTGGGAGGGATAGGGAGGCTTAAACTCACCCTATTTCACAACATATGTATGACCTTTTGATGGATATTGGCCTCCTGGAGTTTTATCAGGAGGGTATATCCCTTAAGGGGGACTTTGCATTGTTACAGCAGTTGATATGTCGTTGGGATCATGTGAGATAGGGGCTCAGGATCGGTCCTGATACGTGGTATCATCCCATGAAGGAATATGTTTATTTCATCATTGGGTTGTCTAGGATGGGGGTATATTTTCCCCATTTCCCTGCACTACCATCCGATGTTGCAGGAGAGACCCAATTGGCATATGTGCATAGATATGTCAGTCCAGATATTCCTTCAGCTTCGTAGTTCCAGGTTCATGGTGGTCAGCTATGAATAGGTGCATTTCATAGAGAGGACATTAGGTGACTATGTTATATCCTCTCGTAACCAACACAATGTAGCTTTGATGGGAAGCACATTAGTTTCTCTATGTTGTATTATGTAGATAGTTTATTGTGGGAGCCCAAATTGATTAGGTGGGCAAATATGTTTTGAGATAGTTTTTTCATGCATTAGATCATTGTCGCTTTGTTTTGTCCAGGATGAGATTCTTCCTATTTGCATCTGAGTTGTATACACTATTTTTTGAGATGGTTTATGCCACTTGGACAATGATACCCCACTTCCCTTCTAGGCCTATTTTTTATGCACATATGTGCATGTGGGGGTAGTTGATGTCCAAGAGGGACCAATCCAAGTTTCTCATTACTCTAGTGGGAAGAGTGGTATTTGATTTATTGTCTAGCAAGGATGATAATGTCCTTGATATTTTAGAGTACCCGTATGTGGGGATAGATTGGATAGGATATCCAAACATTTGATTTACAAGAGAGGAGCCACTAGGTGAGAGAGTTAATATTATCGTTATGGTTTGATCAATCTATTTGCATATTTTTATGTCTTATTTATTGCACATGTAATTTATTATAACATTTTGTTTCAATTATCTTATATTTATTATCTATTGTTTTGCAGATATTGGCACATATGTTGGGGATGCGCCTCCCCAACATATGTGTTAATATCTACAAAGCAATAGATAATAGCTATAAGATAATTGAAACCTCCCCAACATGAGGATAAGGTGATGGAGGAGGCATAGGAGCATCCTCCAGTATTACAGAGACCCCACATACCATGCAAGTCAGATATGAGAGTCCAGCTAGAGGTGGCGAATGAGCTATGTCATGTCATGACTATTCACAGAGTGGTACTTGTACCCCGTAGAGACATATTACGAGTAGAGGTCCTCTCTACTACATGGAGGTGTTTACCTCGTGATATGATGATGTTGATGTGTCATATTGTTGATGTCTTCAACCTCATCGATACGTTGAGGACTGGTGCTCATGATCCCACTACATCTAGCTCATCATCAGATCCATCCAGTTCCCCTACTCCACCACATGGTCCTCCTCTTCCTCCTAATTCTCCTCCACATGAGTTGGCTGCAGCATCTATTGATCCTCTATCCACGTCTAATCCTCCTCTTCCTCCTCCTCCTCTTGTTTCTCCTCCACGTGTGTCTGAACCTGCATCCACGCATGATTCTCCTCCTCCTCACATTTCCCCTCCACATGTGTAAAAACCTGTATCCACGTCTGATCCTCGCTCTCCCCCTCTTCTTCCTCCACATGTGTCACAATATTTTGATACTTTGGACGCTATGATCACATCGGGTACTGTTGATCCACGTCTTCATGATATTGATATAGAGACACTTGATAGTGCACTTATGTCGACATTTGCTTTTGAGATAGTTTTTCTTGAAAGAGGTTCTACCTCTGGTAGTAGAGACACTGTTGTACCTAGCTCTAGTGGTGGACTTAACTAGTAGTGGTACTAATTGACATTTATACCGATTGTTTTATATTTGACTGGCGATCTATATATGCCATGTTTATTGCAGATTTTGTTGAGATGTATGTTTGAAATGTATATTTATATGTTTATCGCTCATGTATATTATGTTTTTCATATAATTTTGTGGTTGTTGTTGTTGTTTGATTTATAAAATATAATATGAGTATGCTAATGACGAACATTGTTAATGATTTCTCTATTTTTAAGTGAAATTTGATATGTATCACTCATTTAAATTTATAGTTGTCATACAATGTTTAACTTTAATTTTATGAAAGCGTGTAATTTGGATTGTGATTGCAAAATGTTATAATCATTAATGTCATATAATGTTTAACTATTGTTCAAGGTGAATTGTTTGTTGTCCAACAAAATACAATATATTGATTAAACGTGTTTAGAAACAAAAATACTTAAATATGATGAGTGAAATGATTGT